>VYZW01041564.1:3483-18862 GCA_013401315.1 Balaeniceps rex
AAGGACTCATCAGAGGTACAATTGTGATATAAAGACAAAATGCCATGGAACCTACTCTAGGGAAGTGTGACCACAGAAGAATTTCTAAAACAGGTAGTTTGAAAGAGGAATTTGAAAGACAGAGCTGTATTTCTGAAAAAGCATTCATCCAGAAAATTAAAAGCTCACTTGGAGGAAAGAGGTAAAGAACCATGTTTTTTTTTCATCTGTTTGTATGCTTACTGTTAATTTCATAGCAACTGTAGGTGAATTTTCCCTTATGAATGTGTGAAAACAGTTAAGAAGAACCATGAATTACTGTTTATTTTAAAAGTCTTAAATAATTTAGATGCATAAACCTGACTTAAGCCCAGAAAGCTTTGGGCTGTCACTTATCTATGCCAATTCTAAAAGCTGAACCGCGGTCCTTTTTCACATTATAACCTGTCTTCATATCTACATTTGATGGTGTATCTAATCTAAATGAGATCTGATGGAAGGGATCCATAAATGCCACAGGAAGAAGGATGACTTGTTATTATCACTCTGAACAGAGAGAAGTGACTTCTTCAAGCGATGGCAGTGTACCTCCCCTTAGAGCTGCAGNCAGAGGCTGCCACCAACCTTGGTAGTCTATCCTACGAGCACCTTCAGTGAAGCGCCAGAATAATCTACAGAAAACCTCTCCTGCCTCAGAACCTTCTCCCAGACCCGTACCAGACGCACAGCCTAGAAACAAATCCTTAGATCCCTCAGACAAGTTTCCTGGATCTCACTGGCTTCCCTTAAGGTACTGAAGAAGAACTAGACTAAGTTTGTGCCTACAGGTATTAATTTTGCCAGTTGGACAGAAAGTAAGTTGAAGGATAAAGATATATAGGTTCTGCCTAGAGGACACATGCTCTTTTACGTATTTGCCAGACAACCTGCCCAAGCAGTAAAAACATGGAAGCTGATACCTGAAGAAGTCAGAACTGTCCCTTCACACTCATCACCCCAAAACTTGCTCTTACATGAAAATTGCCACAGAGAAGCCAAAGTTCTAGGCTAGATGCATGTACAGGTAACTTAATCTGATTCAGCAGAAGAGAAAGCCAGATGTGATAGGCTATATATCCTACCCAGTTACCAGCCGCCAGAACTGAGGGAATTCAGAGCTATCTTACTACCCATATCTGACACGAAAAGATGCGAGCTTTTACATACAATCATCCCCCAGCTGCAGAACAAGAGGGAAACAAGGACTTGCAACTCCACCATGCAAGGCAGGCAATGAAGCCCTGCACTGAAGCACCACCGTGACCTCCTGAGTAGAGCTCTAGAGACTCCAGTTCTCCTAGCATTCTTGTTCTCTACTGGAACTGCCTGCCTGCAGCTCAGTAGACACCTAACTACTTAAGAAATGCAAAGCAGGAGAACTTCTTACAGAGCAGGACCTCCACGCTTAATTTCAAACCAAACACAGCTGTCCCACTTCTAGCATTGCGATGTCAGCTCTCTCCTGGATACGACTGGGACAGATCATCAGGTGAAGTAGTGTTGCCATAGAGAGGTCATAGAGAGAGCACATGACTGCTAGTTTCAAGTGTCCACTCCAGTATGAAGGAGGCAGACTTGAATCAAGAGTCTCTTGATCCACTTCTTCAGCTCAGTCTAGAAGCACACAAAATAAAGATGGAGCATTACCAAGTTGCTTTAAACCATTTTTTTCTCTAGGTCCCCTATCCAGGATGTATTTCACAGTCTGCAAAGCCAAAGGTCACAACTACTGCCTCCAGACACCTGCATCTTAAACATCTCCCCTGTATCTTAAACACACCANACACTAAACAATGGTGGGATGCTGCTTGAGCTTCGCTGTTTTCAGTCTATCAAGCCTATGTTGATTTGGTTGTCATCTCCTTCCCACCATCAAATGTTGGCTATGTGCAGACATTCTCCTGGCCTACAACTGGAGTTTATGAAAGCTGGACAAGAAGCATTAGAAGTTGCAGGCAGAGCTGAACAGTGGCTGTTGCATGTCTTGTGACTTGGAAGAATCCACCCATTATCCAGAGGGTTTCTGTGATTTTGATGCTGAGCATGGCAGGACTTGTCCCAGGAAAAGACGAGCTCTTCTTTTTTCTTCTCCTCCCACAAGAAGTTGTCCCTCTTCATTCTGAGTCACTAAGAGGCCTGTAATCCAAAATTTTGCATTGTTCAGGCCAGAAAGAGGGAAAAAATTAGGATAAGACTTGCCCATGCTGGTTGCCTATGGTTAGTAGAGAGCTTTCTCTTTAGAGCTGTGAGACAGACTGGGACTCAGGCTGCCATGAAGACTGGGAAAAAGCTGGGGGGGGCGGGAAATAGGGCAAGAAAACATCCTTAATCACAAGAAGAGGCACCATCATGTTTCAGAAGGTCTTGCACCACAGAATGTATCAATACTGGTTCAGTGTGAGCCCTTTAGTGTGTATAGGTAATACCATTGTGATTACCCATGACTACATAGCCACTAGGCCAATATATTGGCCAGCTGTTTTCCCTGGGTAACATGCTTCCTCTCATCGTTTTAAGCAGCTAGTCTACAATGGGTTTGAGAAGAGACAATGCATACAGGCACCTTGCAATATTCCTGGACTCCAGACCCTTCTCTATGGGATATGGTGCAGTGGTCAGATGGAAGAAAGAAAGTAGAAAATTAATTGGATTTCTGGACAGTATTGCCAGCACTTTGCATGCTTAAGAATGCTTAGACATCTAGATGAGCCTACAGAGAGATGCAATGGCTTGGGATGTAGGCCTGAGCACCTATAGGATATAAAGTTGTACACATAGGGAAATTAGTCCTATAATCAAGAGCAATTTCGCCACAACTAAATTCAGATTCCTAGTTTGAGAGTGGCATCTAACATTTCTCTGTGCAGGAAGATGAATCCCAGTCTTCATGAGCAATCATGGATAAAACTCTACGTGCTTAGACACAGTCACAGCATTCCGCTTTATCTAAATAGTATTTATGCCCACTGGACACAGTAATTAGAGGGTTACTGAAATGTGAATAAGATTATAAAGAAACAAACATTCTTTCTGCATGAATCATACAGAAAATGTCCTCCTTTGCTACTGAAACAGCACATTGAAATTGACTGCATTTAACCTTATTGTAGAGAGGAATGTAGAGTTTAGCTCTTTCTCTTACAGGTGAGGCCACAGTTTCTTCATAGCTCATTATTCTAAAAAATGAGGAGTTCAAAGTACCTTCTTTCCTCCAGCTTCCTTACTTCAGTTATTCAGTTGACTCCAAATTGTCTCCAGTGCTTGTACACAAAGCTATAATTACCTTGTGTGTGTCAGTAATGAGAAAAAAAGGGAAAATACAGCCCATTCTATAACAAAATGGCAGATTTTGTTACACGGAATGGAGGGCTCTTCTATTGATCCTTTTTCGTTCCAGATATTATGCACTGAATAGTGAATAAATTCTATTATATTATTAAATCTAGTTTATTTCCATTGGGACATGAAAGATGACTCCTTCCAATCAGGAACTCAGCACCAAAAAAGAGTGGGCCTTCAAAAAAATCAAGAAACAATCAGGCTTCACTATTATTTGATGCTATTGCCTATCCAGGCATAAATTATTGAACTCTGTATATCCTATACATTTCCAGCACAATGGGAATATGGGTATTCAAATAACAAAAATGTGGTTATTAATTTTTTACTTTGAGACTCTCTTCATTAGCTCTTTCTATATTTATCTGACTCATGATGTATCTTACAGATATGCGAAAGGGATGTTTTCCTTCCGCAGTATACAAGGTGTTGGTATTACCCTTATTACGACTCTTGATCAAGTGAGAGAGAGGGGAAAAAAAAAGAGACTCTCTGGAACAGATCCAAGATACCACGCCATGGAGAACAGTTCTGTAGTGACCTCTTCTTGCATCTTCCAGGGTGAGGTTAGAGGCAGGATGTAGATGAAGAGTTCTTTGATTACATATTCACTTCCTATTGCTCCCAGGTGATACTTCTCTGTCAGCGACATTGGTTGGCTCTGAGTATTTTCTAGTTGTCATCAGCCAATATGATCTTGACTAATCCAGTTGCCTGCGTTAGCCCTTATATCCAAGTCCAAAGCCTCCATTTGCTTCCCAGAAATATTCTCTTCCATTTAAATCATTAAGATTTTACCAGCTTTATTCTCACATGCAATTCTTAGGATGAAAGTTATTTTTTCTCCTTTTACTACAGAACTGCAATAAAATAGGCAAAGCTTTATTAATTTTCAGATGCATTGCAAAAGAAAAATCAATGTAAAGTGAAACAACAGAATTCTGATTTATTACTATTAGGAAACAGGAACCACAGTACTGAGTAACCTTGCAGTTACTAAACCCAAAGAGCTTCCTCACCTATTCCAGATTAAAAAAAAAAAAAAAAAACCAAACATATTTTTCACTCCCTTAAACTTCCCTTTACTTCTTCTGGCAGCGCTGTTCTTAGTACCTAATCAATACGTTTTTTAAAGATGGATGCAGAATGAAACATAACTGGTTTCAAGCACCATTTGCTATGTAGCATCAATGCTTACTGCCCATATGCAGAGAGTTACTTTGACTTTAAACAATTAACCAGCTGGAAAATGGTTAGAACCATATGAATTCCTAATTCAGAGACAATTATTTCTTCAGCTATCTCCTACACAAAAATTATATCTACATTTTTAGTTCTAGTGATGCCACAGCCATCACTATTCTATACCAGCATAAACCTAGAGAATTCAGATGTAGCAGTACCCAGAGTTATACACTGATTATTCACATTAATCCTGTATCTTCTGTAGTAGTTTCTGACAAAAGCTTCCTCACCAAAATGGGTAATTTTCTTTGAACAGTGCTTAATTTTTCCAGAATCTTAAGTTTTACAGAAAATTTCCACAGAATTTACAGTATGCTTCAGATTTTTAAAAATCACCTGAAGTATGAGAATCCAATTACTATCAAAATTCTGGGGACTGAGTGATGATATGCAGTTAGATTTAATTCAGTATAATTAGATTGAATCGCTAGATAACACATTTTCAACCTGATGCAAGTCAGATTCTCATTTTATGTACCGATATGTGTCAGTAATATCAGCTCCATTAATATTACTATATTTAATCATTCCTTTACCTAACTGAAGCAGCAACACTAGTGGAAAAAGCCTGTAGATAAGGGAATAATAGCCTGTATATGAAAATCTGACAGATCATTGCACTGATGTTCAGTAACTGCTTTAAGAATTAAGAGTCATTGCCTTTGCTTTGATTTGTGTGTGCTTAGCACATACTCCACATCCCTTTGCGGTGTATGACTTTAAAAAAAAAAAATGAACAAAACAAGATAAACAGATTAAACCCCAATTCTGGCTTTGGCAATCTATGCAGCTCCCATTCACTTTATAATATAACTATATACCATAAATGACAGATTTTGGTCTTTTCATTATCTTGATTTTAACATATCTGGAGCAGGAAGCTATGTACTGTTCTTTTTCACAAAGAAGAGTAATATAAAATCTCTGTATACATATCACAGCAATAGGGACCTGAAAAAGAAGCAATCATATGATGCTTATAGAGAAATACTTAGCTTACGTATCACATAGCTAATCAATTTCATGCAAGAAAATCGCCCTCCATCAGAGTAAGCAAGGAGAATTTAAAGTATTTTTTTAAACTAGCTTACTTTTCATTTGTTTTGATTATATTTCTGTGGCCTTAAAACATCACAGAATCATAGAATAGTTTAGGTTGGAAGGGACCTTTAAAGGTCATCTAGTCCAACCCCCCCTTCAATGAGCAGGGATGTCTTCAACCAGATCAGGTTGCTCAGAGCCCCATCCAACCTGGCCTTGAACACTTCCATGGATGGGGCATCCACTACATCTCTGGGCAACCTGTTCCAGTGTTTCACCACCCTCACTGTAAAAAATTTCTTCCTTATATCTAGTCTGAATCTACCCTCTTTTAGTTTAAAACCATTACTCCTTGTCCTATCACAAGAGGTCCTGCTAAAAAGTTTGTCCCCATCTTTCTTATAAGCCCCCTTTAAGTACTGAAAGGCTGCAATAACGTCTCCCCGAAGCCTTCTCTTCTCCAGGCTGAACAACCCCAACTCTCTCAGCCTTTCTTCATAGGAGAGGTGTTCCATCCCTCTGATCATTTTTGTGGCCCTCCTCTGGACCCGCTCCAACAGGTCTGTGTCTTTCCTGTGCTGAGGACTCCAGAGCTGGACGCAGTACTCCAGGTGGGGTCTCACCAGAGTGGAGTAGAGGGGCAGAACGACCTCCCTCAACCTGCTGGCCATGCTTCTTTTGATGCAGCCCAGGATACGGTTGGCCTTCTGGGCTATGAGTGCACATTGTTGGCTCATGTCCAGCTTTTCATCCACCAGTACCCCAAAGTCCTTCTCCGCAGGGCTGCTCTCAATCCCTTCAATCCCCAGCATGTATTGGTACCGGGGGTTGCCACAATTGATGTGCGCTTGGCCTTGTTGAACCTCATGAGGTTCACACGGGCCCACTTCTTGAGCTTGTCCAGGTCCCTCTGGATGGCATTCCATCCCTCAGGCCTGTCAACCGCACCATTCAGCTTGGTGTCATCTGCAAACTTGCTGAGGGTGCGCTCGATCTCACCGTCTATGTCACTGATGAAGATATTAAACAGCACTGGTCCCAGTATGGACCCCTGAGGGACACCACTTGTCACCAGTCTCCATCTGGACATTGAGCCATTGACCTCTGGATGCAATCATCCAACCAATTCCTCATCCACCGAACAGTCCACCCATCAAATCCATATCTCTCCAATTTAGAGAGAAGGATGAAAAATATGCCTTTTCATTCTTTCTCCTGAAGTACTTGACTGAAATCACTGCAAAGAACACATATTTTTTTTTTCTTAACAGAATAATGAATTTATTATATTGCTGCATTATCTATACAGAAGTGTATTTTGATCTTTCTGACATTTCTATGCATAAAACCTAAGTTATGATACAAATGTCACCTGAAAAAAGACAGACTCTCAGTTGTGTCTCCTGTCCCGCCTCCCAGCCCAGTCTCTTACAAAGACAGCAATACAAACACTCCACAGAAATGAAAGGAGTGAGGAGAAATGATGCATACAGACTTCACAGAAGATAAACATCCCAGCAGCTCTTTCCAGGAGTATAGATAACCATTCTGAAATAAGTAAATGGGAAGCCGGGTCAGAAATGACACTCAATTTGTCACTACAAAGTCAATCAGCACTTCTACATTTCTTACATGCAACATATACAGGCTCTCCATAAAAATTGCCATGAAATTGTGGAAGCAGCTCTGTTGCTACTTTGTGGCCTAGAGAAAAACGATTTCTTTTGCCAGACACCCCAAAAATCTCCTATGCATACCAGCACACTCTATTTGCATGTCATCAGAATACACTGAAGAAGCTACAAACTTGTATTTAGGCATCATTAAAGAAAACTAGTGAGGGAGGGGCCAGAAGCATGTGGACATTTTGATGTAGGGAAATGTACCTAGAGTGCATGCCAAAGTCTGTTAAAATTATTTAAAGGTAATTGACAAAAGGTGGCAAAGAAGAATCATCAAGAATTATTTTTCATACACTTTTGTGGCTCCTCCACTGCTTCGACTGTCTAAATTATACCAGCCTCTCTGGGTTGCCCTCGTGACTAAATGAGCACTTAACTGCTGCTAGCTGCAATCCCAACTTCCATGCTCCCTGCCATTTCTGCTCCTGGCTGGGAAAGAGATGACTATACTACAGCCTTCCACAGTGCATGTCTTCAATAGATCTGAACCTTGAACAGGGCTTTCACAAGCTCTCCTTGTAATCTTATCTGTTTCTCCCGATACAAATAGCCCATCAAGAGGTGAAAATGTCACGTGCAGAGGTGACATCCTGACCTCATTATAGGCAATGGCAAAACTCCTCATAGGTAATCCTTGACCTTTTCAATCAAGGTCCTAATACTGTTAATATCAGTGTCCTCAGCAAATTTTCAGAAGATGCCTATTCCTATCACCTTCTTTTGAAATCTGCATTTTCTTCATAATCTGAATCAGTATCAATGGCATAAATTAGCACAAGGAAAAAGAATGGCTGATAAGCTCTTAGAAGTCCTAAAAGAAGTATCATCACATTAATAGGCTGGCATTGCTGCAGTCATATGTATCTCACTGAAATGCAGTAGAAACCTAGGGTTACACACCCATTAATCACATTAATCCTGTATCTTTTTCACTAGTTTCTGATGAAAGCTTCTTGACCAAAAAAAGCACTTACTAACCATTTTCCAATCAAAGGGAAGCTTTGAACTCTTTTGTTCCAAACGATTAAAAGACAACAATATTCAATAACATTTTCATATCAAGACTCTAACTTCTTTCTTTCAGGGAGGGGGGAAAAAAAAACAAACAAAACAGTATAGCCAGATGGAGTGGGAGACAAGGTGTATGTGATGGCATACAATAGAGATACTTCACATTCTTCCAAGAGACTTTGTGTAAGAAGCTTGGATTTATGGAGAGCAGTTGAATATTCTCTTTGATGCTTACTTCATTCACAGATCTCCATGAGAGACTAATATGTTCGAAATAGAGGAGAACCAAGACCTCTAACAGGTTTTACTCAGCTTTTCTTTGTTACATTATGTTCAACAGTGCTCTGTGTTCAGTGCAAACTGTCCACCTTCAAGCAAGGAATGTACACATGCAAGAGGAGTGGATTGCTAGGCTGCTACTGCAGATGGTATCCATAAATTAAACCTAGATATATCATTTATAAATGAAAATACCTTTCTCTGACTTGTATCGTGGTTTGGATTCCTCTCCAAACTATTTACTCTTGTCGGTTCTGTGGCCCTGATTGCCACAGGATTGCATCTTGATCATGTCTTCACTCTGTTGCTGTTGATGAGATTGAACTTCAGTTCCCTGCTGCTCCCTACTTACGCTGATTTTTATGGAAGGAAAATGGAGTACACAGAGGCCAAAAAGGATCCCATGGCAACCTCCAGCTAGATCCCTGGCGTGGATGATGGAGGTCAGCAGGACAGACCTAACCCACATTAGAAGACTCTTTATGATCTGTTTTAGCTATTGAATATTATATTCCATCTCAACTCACTGATCTTTCAATTTACATTTTCAGAGACTATATAGAGTAACTACTTATATCCCAAATAAAACAGTTTCAACTCCAATATGAAATATCAAAATTCCATTTAATTAATAGTATGGCTTACTAATCAATGTTGGTTATATTGTCTACCAAAAGAGGAAACATAAAAGGTTAAAGTGGTAACTGTATCTATTGTATATTGTCAGCATATTCCTCTGATTTTAATAGATTAGTACACGGTCAATTTATACCTGTTTAAATACAAATTATTGGATAACTTTCCTGGTTTTACTTTTTGGTCAAACAGAAATCGTACATCCTCTGAGCCTTCATTTAGTCAGCCCGACTTTATCCTTCTAGTTTATTTTCATGTAATAATATCTCCAGATATCTTTGTGCCCTTCTCTGTATCCTCTTCAATCTGAATTTATATTTTTTCAGCAAATGTGACCAGAATGGTAGTCGGTGCCCATAGAAATCTCATTAGCACCTTACCTAGACTTCTCATTACAAGTCTGTAACCATCTTTACATCCCTTCTTGACTTACTTGCAAAGTTTATAGCTGATGACATGCATCACCTCCAATAATAAAAGTTTCTTTTGGGGAAAAAAAAGCCAGAGGGTAGAAAAAAAGAGAAAAACACAGAAAAGGGGAGAGGGAACTCGAAAAGCAAAAGGAGAAAATGAAAAGGGGAAAGGCAAAACTCCCTCCACTGGCTAGTCAAGAAGAGAACTGACAGGGTCTCCCCAACAAGCATCCTTTCCCAGGTATCCTCTCCAGTGCATCAGGTGGTCCACCATACTACTTTTCCCACAGAAACTATATATATTTCCTCATGATCTGTTCAAATTCCCTGTTGCCTGTCCCCACTTATGATGCTATTAGCACTGATTGTAGAGGTCTTAGATCAGAGGCTGGTGTTGCAAGCTAACTGGGTGTTAAGCTTTGCGTGTATTATTGTGTAACACTTATCAGATACTTGTCTTTCTCCTAATGCAAACTAAAAGCTGCAAAAAACGGTGCAAGAAAAGGATAGTGAAAAAGTGTCTCTTACACCAGTGGCAATCGCTTCCCACGGAAACCTGACATAACAGTAGTATCAGGGTGTGCAGGTGCAAAGCCATGAGAGTAACAGCACTACACCAATAGCATGAGGACAGCAAGGGAAATACTGCCCCAACAGCTTTGGTGAAAGGTTACAGAGCTGCAAGGGAAAGGCAGAGTGCAGAGCTGCAAATGGAAGACCCTTGGCATTGCAAAAGGCTGAGGCACCAAAGGCACAGTGCAGCACACCACCTTCTTTATGAATAAGTTCAGGCTCAAGCCTTCTCATATCTTGCATGCACACAAGACTGACTCATCCTTCAGGGCTGCCAATTTCTCTAGTGGACTGGGTGCCACCTTTTCAAGACACTCATTAGACAAGGCCTTCTTTTCTCTTCCAGGTTAAAACAGCATGGCAACAGAAGCTGGACTCAGCAAACACAATGGTAGAGATTCACATGTGCTCAGGCTGAGCCAGATACAGGACTCAAGCCTGAACAAAGCCCCAAGAGTTACATTCTAAAGAAAGAGCACTCTATCTTGAACAGAAACGAACTTAAAACAGACTGAGACGCTCAGAGCAGAAATTGAATTAAGAGATACAGAATCCAGCATCTTCTACTCCAAGACGGAAGAAACAGGGACAAAGAAAAGACGTACTGTAAGCAGCCATCTTCTTACAGGCACTTCTGAGCTACCTTCACTGAAGACCATTTCATTTCCTTAAACAAAAATAGTTTACATTTATGCAATAGCTTTAAAACCAATCTATCCTGACAGTTATTAGACATTATAAAGAAACTTCAACAATGTATCGTGATTTCTGAGTGATAAATGTTAACATTTATCTTGAAAAACACCATTAACAACAAATTACTGGAAAATAAGAACAAATATTTGCTTCCTACTACCTTCCCAGCTCATAACCTACATTGAATTAATGCTAAAGACAAGTAAACATCTGATCTTGAAGGCTGCATAACAAAAGTTTTCAATCACTTTTCCCCATAAAGGAAATACTAAATTGCATAATTTCACCTTGCCGATCTTGACTGTGTAAGAATATATGAACAGTAAAACCTAAGCAAACCAAAGATCTGTTTAGCCCAATATCTTGTCCCCAGATGCCCAACAGCAGATGAGTAAGGAAAAGTGAGGAAGTGCAATGCAACCACGTAATGGTACCTCCTTGGAATACTCTGAAGTCTCCAGAATATTTGCAGGTCGGGGACATTCTGATCCAGAACCCTTCTCTCTCTGCTTTCTATCCTTTGATACATTTTTCATCTAGGAATTTGTCTAAATTGTTTTTGAACTCATGAAACTTTTTTTTCTTTGGCAAAAAGTTATATAACTATATAGTGTATAAAAACGGAGAAGCATGAAGAAGTTTCCGTATGCCGTCACAGGAGAGTTAGATCATACCTTGTAGCTGAAAGCATTTTAAGATGGCCTCAAAGTATTGAAACGTTATTTTTGAACAGTGCTTAAGCACCGTTTCACTGTAATTTTTAAGATGCTTGAAGATGAAGCTATGGATTAGCATGTACAAATAAACTTCATAATATTATAGAAGTTGTAACAATAAAGTCATCATTAGTGCAGTCTTACCCGGCATGTGCTGATGTTCACAATATAACGCACTTATTCCAAGTAAGTTACATCAAAGGGATAAATTCCTTGGTCGTATATGATCATCCTAATCTAAAAACTCAAAACCAAAAGGAGCAAATGAAAGGTGATTTCATCAAGTAATGTTAGCTCTAAAATGCCTTACTCACATAGCAGTTTCAGTAAACAATCTAATCTTAAGTGATTCAGCAATGCAACTTTCTCTGAAACAAACACTTACTTCTCTGGAAATCATTACTGAAACCTTGAAGCATGACAAATATCTTTTATCATGGAATAGTCTAATGTTCTGTCTTTATGTGAGAGTTATCTTCAATTTAACTCATCAGATGTATTACGTACCTTCCTACTTCAATGCAGCAACAGAAAGAACATTTTCTTATACACTCTTGAAGAGACTGGAAAACTCTGATAAATACTCATTCTTTTAACTTGAATTTCTATGGAAAGTTCATTTCACATAAACAGTATGCATACAGGACATTGCACATAATCCTCAGCAAATGTGGCCCAAACCTCTTCTGTAAAAGGGAAAAAACCCTCACTCCTGAGATATACTAAGCTCTCTCAGCTACATGGTTCAGCTATGACTACATTGTAAACCAGAAGTACTTTCTATTGCAGTTTGTATACACATACCCTAAGTAGCTTTAAATTAGCGAGTCTGAATACTGATGAATATAAAATGACAATAGTACATGCAGTCTGGTAAATATGTGCTTAATTTACCATTTTGGAGATGACTAAGCTACATCCCAACTTTTTTGTCATTTTTCATTGTCAATTGGTTATAGTTATTCATACACAACAGGATTTGATTATTTTCAAAACAGCATTTCTCCTACTAAGCATTAGTTGAACCCTAAGAAACTAACTATTCCAACTACATTTAGTCACCTGCAGTATTCATGGTAATTCATACCGGGATTCATATCATTTTCATGATGGGTAAACATGAATTTGATCAGTATTTTCAGTATGCAAATTACATTTTTAACAGCAATTTCTGTGGGACTATCTCAGGTGGTGAGATGAAAAACTGAAAATTGTTTTCCACTTTAACTGCTTTTTAGAAAGTACAGCTTTTGTAACTGAATCTCTTTTTAATGTTAACTTCTATTAAGAAATTAGAAAATACACATGCCACTCAATCACAATATAATCTTTTTTTCCCAGAAAAATTCTAATAGGAACAACTGCACCAAACGAAGCATGTACTGGGACTTTCAGTAGTGAAGACACTATTTCACTTTTGTTTTTAAACTGCTCTGAGCACAGGAAGATGGTGGTAAACAGAAGATACGCAACAGCTTACAAACTACTATTCCCGTTTCATCCTGTAGACTGCTTTTCATTTGTGGAAAAGCATGTTAATGGAAAACCAAACACTACTGTTTTCAAAACTGGCATTTTAATGTCAGGTTGAAAATATTTGGGTGTATTACACATTCATATGGACTTTGATACCAAAATACAAAGGAATCTGACACTAGGAACAGTGTTTTAGGTAGGCTTAACTAACTATGGTGCTGCACTTGCATCAACCTTGTCACCAGTGTAATGGCGTGTTTTTCTCTTTTTTGGAATTCTGAACTGACAATGACATTTTCATACAAAAGGAACTATTTCAATATCTATATGAAGAAGCTGGCACCAGTGGTAGGTAAATACAACTGACTGCAGTTTTTCCTCTGGGGCCATGGCATGTTTTTTCCCAATGTTTTGGATCATACCTCTGTCATCATAATGAAAAAGAGGTGTTAAAATAGTGTATTGGCTGCATCATTGACGGTGGAAAGTTATATATAGTTGAAACCTATCTATTTTATACAAATAACGATGCAACTTAAGTGTATGAAGGGATGGAAATGCCTTCCAAGACTGCTCTGGTATTATGACAGAGAACAAGCCTGCATTTCTCTCTGAACAAAGTAGGCGTTCTGGGTACAAAACATACGTGGGCTGGGGCCACTGATACAGGAATGCATTGGACATGAGAGAAAATTTAGAAACATTCAATAAAAAGATAATTTTAGATATCTTCAATAGATCTAGGGAAGCTGTTGGGGCACGGGGTGGGGGGGGAGTGAGAGAGGGGAGATAGGAGAGGGCATTTGAAAAACCTTAATGTGAAACACCTTCCTTTTTTGTTCATGAGTTCTCAGCAGAGCTTAGAGGCCTTTGTGAGCTTGCAAATTAAATCCTGAGTAACTGTCACAAAACTATTCTTCTGTCACAGAAAACAAAATGTCAAGGAACTAAAGCTGACAATGTTGAAAGACAATGTTTAAAATTCCTCGGTTTCAGTATCGGTGCTTTCTCTGTGCTGTTTGTGACAGAGATTCTCAATAGCTTTTGCATCAGAAAAGAACATTCATGCATTTTCACATGTCAAAAGGTCTCCACAATTCCCCTTGCTACTTCTTTCTCAATGTTCAGCTTGTTTTAAACATTTCTCCCCTCTTAAATTCTCACCTAGTTTAACAGTGTTTTTAGACCTCTTCGGAGCACTTAAAAATACAAACCGCCGTGGGCTCAGTGTAAATCTTTCAAAGATGAATACGCATTCTGTGCATTGCAAGTAACACCTGCTTTTTTTCTACAACAGTGATAAGCACGAATGATTACTGACTGCTATTATATTCCATTTCAGATCAAAATTCAGACATTTTAGGCGAGTCAAAACAACCGTACCCCTTATTGGAAACTACCCGTCCGACCAGCGTTGCTAACCCTGTGAGTTGCCTTGCCGGGATGCATACACCCGTTGGCCACCGAAAATACAATTACACAAACCCCTAGCCACGCACCCGGGATGGGACGCATCCGTACCTGCCCTCCGGCCACCGCCTGCTCCAGGCAGCTCCCACCGCCGCCCGGCGGCGGTGCCTGAGGGGAGCTCCGCTCCCACCTGTTCGGCCCCAACGGGGCAGCTCCCCGCTACCCAGCCGAGCGTGGGGAGCTCGCACCGTCCTCTCCGCCCGCTGAGGCTCCAGCAACCGCCCCCTGCCAGCCCCCGAGCGGCCGCGGGTGCCCCCGGCACCTCGCCACACGGCCCCACAGGAGGAGGGGGTCGCAAAGGGACCCCCCTCCCGGGCCAAGTAAAGCGCACGTACGCCAGGCAGGGCAGACGCACAGAAAACTCCTCTCCCGCTCACGCGACACAAAACTTGCCGGGGGGCGGCCGCCCCCCACCCACCGCCACCTCGCCCGCCCTTACACGGCCCAACTTCCCGAAACCTTCCCAAAGGTCCCAAAAAGAAACAGACCGGCAAGTCAAGGACAACGGCCGGGCGGCGGGACCAGCCGGCCCCCACGGCCCCGCGCCCGTTGCCGGTGGCGGCCAGGCGGAGCGGAGCGGAGCGGCAGCCGGCCGGTGCCACTCACCTTCCCGCGCCTCCGCCTTATCTCTTCGCTCGCGGGCTGCAACTTCCAGTCCTTCCCCCAACTGCCATCTTCCACCGGCGCGGCGGGGGAAGGCGCGGAGCGAGGAGGAAAAGTTGCGGCGGCGGCGGCTGCCGCGGGGATTAGGTGGCCATAGCGCCGGCGGGCGGCAGAGCCGGCG
>VYZW01041564.1:19107-34915 GCA_013401315.1 Balaeniceps rex
CCCCCTCCGCCTCGGGGCTCTGCGGCTGCTGGCAGCCGCGGGAGCACGGCCCAGCGCGCTGGCCACTGACGGCCGGAAGGGCTTCGCCGCGGGCCTGGGAAAGCAGGGCCCGCATGCCGCCCCCGCTGCGCCGGGCTGGGCCTAGGCCCCGCGGGGCTTTCACCGCCCCCCCGCGGGGAGCGGCTGGCGGCCGGTTGCGGAGGAGCCACTCGGTTGTTTCGCGCCCCTTGCCACGCTTTCCACCGGTGACCTCTCTCAGCCCTCAGGGGAGGGGATGCACCTGCCTCTCACCCGGCTCGCCTGTCAGCCAGGGGAGAGGTGTGCTGGGCCCGACCGTGCGGCCCCCGAGGGGAGGCCAGCGGGTCCGGCGGGGTGCAGTGAGGACACGCGTCTGGAACGGCACCCGCCGCTGCTTCCACCGGGTCTCTGGCCTTCGCCACAGGGAGAAAGCGTACAAGCTGCTGCATGTCCTCGCGTGGTAGGTGTTTCTGTTCTCTTGGGCAGTCACAGCCTGACGTGATGACACATTTCTCTAGTGTTGCTTTCCCCTCGTGGTCTTTTTACCAGTCTTGATATTTCTTAGTATCTTCAACCAGAGGATGCCCATCTTTCTGAACCCACGTTAGGTCTCTTTGGTAATGATTAACAGTCTCCAGAACTCACTTTTCCTAATACTGTTTTATACGGCATACAAAGCATTTTAGTCTATGGAATCTATCTTAACCACATTTATTTCTAATCTAAATTTATGGATCGATCTCTTCATTACTTGGGAGAGAAGGGAGTGTGTCCATTTATTTCTCCCCTTCCAGGTAAAGGTTAGCCTCAAGCCCTTCCACAATAGCTAAGGATTTTTTTTTTAATCTAAGTAATTAAAATAATCCTTAGCTATCTTCCAACTAAAGGCTTTGGAATTTGCATTTGTATTTATATGTATTCCACTTATTACTGTAGAAGTTTCATGCTGTGTTTTGCTCATTTTTTTTAAATTGTTTAAGATCGATTGTACTTAACTCTTTCCACTGCATTGTTTTCAGATGTTAGCTTTTCTGAAACAAATGTTAAAAATTGTTGTTTCCAAGACTGGTGAAGAGCTAGTTAAGACTGAAAGGCAAAGCTGGTGGCTGAAGAAAGAGGTTTGGAATGTGGGCCTGAATGTCATTGATTGCTCAAGGGATACAACAGATGAAAACTCAACTGTGGTAAAGCAGTGTTTTTTGTGACCCTCAAAATAAATCTCACTTCTCAAAATCAGGAATAAAACTGTGTCTGCCTATGTTTCAACTTGGAGAGGAATCTCATTAATTTGTTTTCATTTGTGTTTTAGTTTGGGAATCGGTTTCAGTGGTATTGCTAGATGCTAAGTCATGGAGCGCCACGTGACAGATCTAGGTCCAAATTGGCTAATGAAATCACACAGCACTGTTTCTCTGACAGATCGATACGCTTCAAACTGATACATGCTTCTGTTTCATTATGTACTCTTGCCCTCTGTCTACTCAAAGGAAGCATTGGCATTGTAATTATATTCTAAAAGACCAGTCACTGTTCTAATGCTATGTTGGGAATGCCTGAATTTATACTGGAAAATAACAGGCATCTCTGAGACACCTTCATGTTTTGGTTACTGCTGTGCTTGCCCTACTCATTTCCACTAGGTGCTAGTAAATAAAATGAAGTGGTGGCATGGTGGTAATATTCAGGCAGCCTTTATCTTGCTTCTGCTAGATCTAGTATTGCTATTCCATTACTACATTATCTACTCCTAATCCAACTGACCAAAAAATGATTTATAGACTTGACTGATTTGCTGGAGCGAATATGTGTATCTCTTCTTTCAAATGTAGCGTTCCCCATTTTATCACTGTCTTTCTGAGTTATTACAAACATTTACTGAAAGTCGTGAGGGTGAGAAAAGTGTCGTATGCCTGCATTATAATTTATAAGTTTAATTTATAAAACCTGAGATGAGGTGCTGAAATCGTTAAAACATTTTTATCCCTAAAAACAGATTTGCATAATCCTTGCAGCATCATCTCTGTCTGCCACATTGTGAACTAGTGTCTGCTGACCATTAGGGCTATGATGCCCTTCACATACACTCTAATGTACAATAACTGGATTTTTGAGTGGAAGAAGAGCTTGCATATTTATCGCACAGATCAGTAAGGTCATTTTTGGGAGGGTCACAAAAGGTTTTGGAAACAACACTGGAACAGAAAAATTGTCTTCCCCATGGTTCCTCACTTAAGGTAGTGCCTAGTAAAGGCACGAAGAGAAAAAACATAAACACTTTTTTCCTTCTTTTTTCCCCAGTCAAATAGAAACACTGAAAATACCAAAAACATTGAAAAAACTAATACATACAAAACTCTGTAGCATTCAGTAAACCATTTCTCACATTGACACATATTTTAGTATCATTAATACCGTGGAAAAACAGCTTTCGGAAGTTCCATGCCTTCACTGGAAACTACCTCAGGTATTAAAAAGGCACTGAGGTGTAACAGCTCATCAGGCAGTACTTAAGACTCATCAAGCAGTGAGCAATTCCCTCACTATGATACCAAAAGGAAACGTGTAGGATGTTCTGTACTGTGTGACCATTAAAATTAAGATGATACTCAGTTGTGTCCTTTTCCAATCCAGTTCATAAACCATCATTTCACAAAAAGTGAAACCCATTCAGATGAACAGAAAAAAATCCTTCACTTCTAACAAGACCAAACTGTACTTCCAGCGTACACGTGCTTGTTAACTTGCGGATCTGAGTAAGATGGAAGTAATGCTTGTCTGTGAAAACTGTTGAGGAAGGAACAGGAGCTAAGTCTGCCCCATTAGTTGATGTTATATGCCAGCTCTTTGCTGAAATGATCAGTCCTTTGGGATGTATTTCTGTTCCTCCACTACCAGACAGATCCTTTTTATTAACTCTGGCAGTCAAGAGGCTTCAATTATTATTCTTCTCCGGTGTAATCTTGCAACACACCTATGCTTCTAGTCACATCCAGAGCAGACTGACAAGATGTACTTTACAGAGATGATTCTTAAATTCAGCTTGAAGTTTAAGGAGGCAGCCACCTACTTGCTGAGTAAGATGAATAAACACCCCAAAACTTAGCTGGTGTCTGTTCCTTAAGTTCCTGTCCAGTTTTCGATGGAACTCATGGCTCTGCTTTTTATCTTCAAAGTTTGGAGACGTTCAAGTCATGTGGATTTCCTCTGTGGAAATCAATATCAGCTGCCTCTCATCTGTCACCTTACAGGGCTAGATCCTTCCAATGCTTCAGATCACTTTTTTTTTTTTTTTAATGCCATGAATAGACTGATACCTAGCATGTAGCACAGATCATCCATGCACCATGTACCTAAAAAATGTGGCCCTTCTAACCAATGTTGTGCAATTCTCTATGTATGCTTTATATATGTATTAATGCTTACAAGAGTATCTGCTGTTGCAATTATTTGTATTTTACTAAGAATGTTTGCATTAAGTCCTTTAAAATTTTAAGATCTGTCTTCTCTAAGAAAAACATCGAAATTTGGTGGGGGGAAGGGGCGTAACTTATTTGTGATGTTTGTTAGTTTGAGAATTAGTTAAAAGGTCTTCTTTTGGGTAAGACTGCTAGCCTTTTAGTAAGTATCTTGCTCAGTGGCTCATAAACATTACAATTTTACATGTTTCAGATTGGGTATAATTGTTGATTTTGTTTAAAGAAAGTGTTTGCATTTTCCTGAAAAAAGATCAGTGGTTTAGCTGATCAGACAGTTTTACGCAATTTGTAAATAACCACTTAACTGCTACAGAAGTAGGCAATCTAAATAAATCAACACAGATGCCACCATTTTAAAGATAATAGGGATTTTTGTACTAACATTAAAAAAAATAATAGTTTTATATATACTTAAATGTCTTATGAAAATGTATTTCCCGCACACTGGAGATAATTTAATGTGTGATTAGCTCTTTCAATGCCTGGGCTTTCAGGAATGTGTATGCATACCTACATTCGATTCAACTATTCAGGTGGTTAAAATTAAACATGTTATTACCCCTTTTTTTTAGTGCCAGTGGTTAGCCAATATTTGGAAATTTGTGGGCTGTTTCTCAGAAACATGATAGAGTCAAGTGTTTTTTGATCCTGACCTATTTGTATGCAGAGAATATAAACAAATCTTGTTTCCTTGAACACAGTATGTCATGAAATGAGTAACCGGACTGGGCTGCTTGCTCGTAATGCCAAGCCTGCACAGAACCGTCTGTCCTGCAGCAGCATTGTGCCCCCAAAGTGGTTCTTTTACTCACACGAAGCAAAGGTTTTTAAGTGCCCCCTAATGCTGTGGTGAACTGTGCAGAACTTGCAATCATTCATATAAAACGGGGACCTAAGTCCAAGGCTTGGATGTCTGTTGAAAGATTTCCCATTAGCTTTGGCCTAACTGGAGCTAAAGCTGGGCCCTGTCCTTGCTTTCCTATACCACCCTTCACTCTTGATCCTGAATCTTCTTCTGTCCTGATCCTAAACACCCCTCTGACTGTTGCAGTCTTGCCTGCTTTTTGTCCAGATGTTTTTTCCCATTTTTTCTGCTGCTGAGGTCCCAAATTTTCTAAACTTGTGTTGACGACACTGGCATGTCTCATTATACTGGCGCATGTGACCCCTCAGGTGTCCTAACCCTGCTCTGATCTCTGACCTTGTCCTTTGCTTGTTCTGAACCAGGTGTCTTTCCTGAAGTCATCTGACGATAGACTCCAGCGATTGTCTTACCCAGAGTCTTGTTTAGGCCAAACAGGAAGCTCTGTCACTCTATGCCCTGTTTACATATTCCCAGTGTTTTCTTGCTGTCTCCTTGATTTTCTGATGTCCTTGTTTCTTCCTGGCATACAGCATACAGTTCCACCAAAGGAGTGCATTTGTATTCACACTTTATTGCACAGATCTCGGCTTACAGGACTGAGCACCTTTTTCAGCCTTGTCATGCTGATCCACACTTTGGAAGGTAGTTTCTATTCTTTGCCATTACTAAGTTAGCAGGCATGAAAGTATTCCTTCACTTACCCTGAATAGAAAATGAATTTTATCCAAACAAGGATAGAGCATAACTATATCAAGAACTGCCCACAGATCATAAATATATCTAGCTTACAAAATTCCAGATGCATTAGTCTTTGTAAAAGTGCTTAATAATTACAGAAATAAAAGGCCTGGCCTTTGCACTTGGTGTGTCTTATTTGTTGCTCATAATCACTGTTAGAAGGTAAAGAATGTTATAGGTGAATTTCTTTAGTTCCTAACTGAACTATTCTTTTAAAAACAAGCCATGTTTAAGTTGAGAAGAGGAACTCTCTGAGGAACACCCTGTTGTTAAACCTGACCAGATCGTGCTTGTTCAGGTGGACGATTGCATC
The DNA here is from genome assembly GCA_013401315.1 of Balaeniceps rex. Lineage (NCBI taxonomy): Eukaryota > Metazoa > Chordata > Aves > Pelecaniformes > Balaenicipitidae > Balaeniceps > Balaeniceps rex. Next base: position 24,518 of record VYZW01041564.1, read on the forward strand.
TGGTTTTGTCATGTGCTTATTACAACTGCATTAGCAGATAAGACGTGATTCTGAATGAAGCAGTGAGCCTGAAATTACACAAATCTTTCTCACTATAATGATTCATCAGGTAGGATTTGTTTCAGCTTTCTGCTTTATCTTTTTTTTATTATCCCACGCTCTGTAGTGATGACAGAGTTGTGATGGAGAACAGGCAGAAGTTACTGCTGGGAGCCGCCGTCAATAAGCTTGATGCAGGCAGCTTGGGCCTGATGATGATTCATTGATGATCAAATGCAACCAACAGCTCCATGTGAGTAAGCAAGTCATTTTCTGGGTGAGGGGGACAAAACAATTTGGTGACATTATTATACCTTCCTGTGATTTCTTACTTCTTGCTCTGAAATGTCAATATTTGGTAGTTTTTCTTGCCTGAGATCCCATAGCTTAGTACCAGGGCAGTATGAACCATGATGTCCATGGAAAGAGAGCTTTTCCTGCACAGTTCTCAGCTGTGAAGAAAGGTTACCATTGACTTGGTCTTGGCTTTTCCAACTGGGGTAGATGAGCTGTGCTGGAGATGTTTCTGTTGTCTTGGTTGACTGGAAGATAGATTCCATTGTCATGGCTGTTCCACTGTTAAACAGATAATTACACAGACATAGGATAGTTCTGTAATAACATTTGATATTAACATTAAAATATGTATTTCTTATTATTGATTGACTATGGAAGGCTATTGGTGAAATAAAAATGGACATATAATTCCTAAGCAGGTGGCGATGGAAGACAGGGGTTTAGTCCCCCTCGTCTTTTATGAACTTTTGCAAATGCAGTATGCGCTCCCCGCTCACAGGTATTACTGTCAGGCTGCGTAGCTCCTCTTTCAATTTAAGGTAGGGCTGCAGGTACCCTGCTATTATCAATTTCTACTTGGCGATAACCTTGTCAGCTCCCTTTTGGTATTCATGTATTGTCAACCAAATAATGCTAGTTTCTGAAAATGACCAGTTCCATTTACATTTCATAATCTGTTGAAAGGAAAAACATTTGTGACTGAGTAAGAGAAGGAAGGAGCTGTCAACCCTGTTTTGTGATTACTGCCCACAAATGTTCTCACATTTTGCTTTAAAAAAGTGTTCTGACAAAAATATTAGCACTAATAGTACAGTATGCATATGTTCTCAGAGTATAAATAGTGCAACTTCATCTCATGAGATAGCTCAGGGCTCTATCCAATGACTTTAATGAGGCTTGAGGTTGCTCAGCACCTCACAGCAGGTGCTCAGCACGCAGGAGGAAGGCAACATGCTAAACCTGTAATAACCTGAGATACAAAGCACCATCAGTACTTGTCCAAGCCAATGGGAGTCACAGAGCCTCGGTGCCTGCAGCATCAAGCCTTTCCTTCTCCAATGACTGTCAGAAAACGTTTCTCTATCACACTGTATCAGCATCCTCCAACAGATGCATCCTACAAACAGCAATCTGTATCGGCATCCTGCTTTCACACAAGAAGTGAAACTCATTTGCCCTAACTTAGGTGACTGCAGTACCCTCGGTTCCCTATCAGGCAATAGAGAGAAATACCTCCAGAGAACAACTCTTCATTCAAATGTAGGTGCTAAAATTAGATAGGATGGATCCCACCCGAGGTGTCTGCTGTCTTTTATTCACTCTTTACACGGTTTCTTTTTATTACATTAAGTCTTACAGGGGAATTTTTATCCGTCAAGTTGATGAAAAAAGCCCATCTCATTTACAGACCATCAAGGAGAGACTTGTCTACTCTTACATAAATTCTGGATTTATAAAGGTAATATTCATTTACAAACGCATATGCCATCAAGGCAATGTATTGTGTTCAAGATTATCAAATGGATACTCTTTCTAAAATTGCAGTGTTTTGCAATTTTAACACTAAAGGATGAAGTGGAGAGTGACAATACTAATGCATTTGATTTAGAGACATTGATAGGCTCCTGACAAATCTGAGAGTGGCCAAATGATTTCAGGGGAAAGTCAGAAATGGGAATTAACAAAGGGTGTCTTTTACATACAAAAAATCCCATTAGTAATTAGCCTATTTTAAATATTCCACTCTAATTTTTTGTGTTCTCTACTGTGTTTCATTCTTTTCTTTTTGATTGTTTGCCACAATTATTATCTCTCAGCTAAAGAAATTCAGGAACTGTTGCTGACAAGAGGCCCACGTTTGACTTTTATCAGCCTATCATTTCTTTTGCACGTAACTGAATAACTTTGTAGAGGTCACACATACTTGTACTGCATGAATACTCAGTTTCTGAGAGCTTCATGCAATGTATTGTACCCTGAAAAGAAAAATGTACTCGCTCACTGGATACCACCTATTCTGTAGGAGTAAAATATTCCAGGTTTTGGAGGCTTATGTATTTTTTGTACTAATGATTATTAAAGAATTAATGCAGTACAACATAAAATCTCACATGTATAAGATTTATAATATATATCATATATATGCACACGTGTATATGATGTATCATATATATAATCTCTGTCATATAGGTATATGATATATATGTGTATATATCATATTTATACATAAGTATATATAAATGTATTTATAATATTTAATCATGCACATACAGATATATTCCAGGTTATAGCTGAGAGCTGGAGAAAAAGTCTCTCTCTCTGCCCCCACCCCGGCCCTGAACTGAGAATTTTTATCCCAACTTCCTGCAGTCTTTTTCCTGGAAAAAAAGAATTCAGGAGTATAACAAAATTCACCTGTACATAACCTTTGAAACTCCTCCTATTCCACCAAGTCACAGTACTAGAATTACATAAGAAGAAAAATAGACAAAGCCTGTTGTTTCTATATTTCTGTCTTTGTATGTAAGACAGAGGAACTATGATCTCTGCCTTAAATCTTTTCTGCGTACAATATAGCTACTAGAGAATATTCAGGTCTTTTAAAAAGTAAGACTAATAAAATAGCAGTAGCATTATTTGTTACAGAATTCATTTAACAAACACATTTATTTGTGTAAGCCTGTTCAAATGAAACAAGCGTTAACATAATTTTTTCTTGAGGAATACAACCATGCAACTTAAGTAATCACTCTAACTAAAACTCCAGAAAAATCTTAAACTCACCTGTAAAGTTTCAGATTAAGCAAGGATTTATTGATTGGAAAGTTTCTATTTACTGATATTTGTAAAAACCCAATACATACATTTTTCTGTGTTAGTGTTCAGCCTATATATCACATAAACTGTCAAAGCTATAGCTAAATATAACAATTATTATCTTACTTATTTGTCAGTGGCATATATATAAGAGAAAATCAAAGTACTCCAGTCCTCAGTTTTTCCCTCCACACCTTCCCAAATAAGTCTGGATTTGTACAGTTTCTTGACTAGGATACAAGGAAGTACAATTGTCCATTCTCTATCAAGCCCCATTTTGGCCAATTGCCAAGGCCTTACAAAGGTATTTGCATGTTTGCTTTACAGTTGTTTTATTTTTATGTTCTGATAGTATGATACCATTAAAATTTTAGAGTACAGACAGTCCTTAGCATAATAAAAGAATCTATGAAGAAACTACTTCATGGTGATGACTCAAACCCATTTTGTCTTCAAAGGTGGCGTTGTGGATTGCTGCACTGGTCAGTGATGACCGAACATTTGGTAATCTTGAATTAAAAGTTGTTTTCAGTATTGTGTCCTACAAAAATTATCATGCTCTTATACTTCTGTGTCTGTGCCTGTACCCGTGACTGATGTCTGGCAGGCTCTAGTACAAAGCTAAATATTGTCAGCACTGCTGAAACAGAATGATGAAGCATTGTTCCTTGTTGGATGATAAAGAATGGGAAATCCTTATTATCAGTCCATGGAAAAATCATTTCCTTTAGAACCCCATCAGAACCCCAGTGCCAATAAAATTGTCTGAATGAGGATTATTTTGGTCCATGCACTGGGATTCTGAAAGAAGAAAAGTACTTTTTTTAGCAGAAACTGAGGACTGGTATCAAGTTTAGCATCTCAGTGCTTCTTCATATTACTGACTGGTGGCTACCTCTGATTATTAATGAAAAAGTGATCAGTAATAGTCCCTGTAAAAATATCCAGAATATTTCAGGTCTGCTTGTGACTCGTCAGACAATGACTGAACAGAACAGTTAAAACATGGTTATCTTTGGCAATCATTAGGTCCAATTAATTTGCTTTTTTCCTCTCGTTCTTTCTAAAACCAAACGTCCTGAGTATATTTTTCCAGTGTTTTCTCTATTGCTCTTTACCTTCTTGCTGAGATCACCTAGCATCATGTTAAGTTGTCAGCCTGTCCCAATACACTGCTCAGATAAGGAATGGCTGTTATATTTTCACTCAGATCCTGAAGAAAACTAACAAGCAACTCATCAGGACTTGGTTGCATACTGGGCATGAATATCTTACAACCATCCTGTGGATTTTTGGGCCAATGCTTTGGCCGGTGATGCAGAAGCAGGTTGTCAGCAATTGCAGGTAGTTTTTAATGGTAGGCTGGGAAGCTGAAATACAAAGCAACCTCCAAATCCTAGCTGTGGGCAGCTGGAGGGTGAAGAGTTACATAGTCATTTCTTCAATATGGAGTGCTAGGTCTTGTGGTTTACACCAGATCCTTCAAATACAAGTACATAGAATTAAGCACCCAAATCTACGGTTACATGTTTTTCTGTCTGACTTCAATGAAATGCAGTGACTTTAGATCAGATAATTTTTGCTCTGGTTTCACAATGCAATTCACGTAGAGCTTGCCAGAGAGCAGATGTGATTGCCAAGGACGTGATTCCTCATGCTGCTGGTTCTTCACCTTTCAGATTTCTTTACCTAATGGAGGGCACCTTCCAGATATATGGGCCAGGGTCTCTCTGGGGTTGGGACCACAGGGACCCTCCGGGGCTGGGGGGTGGCAGGGCAGGGCTGTGGCAGCACTGCATCCTACTGCCTTGCTGGGGCAAGGGCTGACAGCCCTAGGGGGGCTGAAATAGGCTTCTGGTAAGGCTGGGGTGAGCCCCAGGGGAGGGCAGGCAGGGCCAGTAAGGCTTGGTAGTGCCCCCAGAGCCTTGAAAACATAACAGAGCTTCCAGATATCTGTCTGTGTCTTCACTTTAGCACTAACTTCAAGGAACTTGTGCCCACATGGGTTACATTTCTTCTCACTGAAGGATACTGTTTTGATCCAGATGGCCTCTGTTACCACCCTGACACTAAGAGCAGAAATAGCGACAGAATGGCACAATAGCCTTTCCCCTCCCCACCATCGAAGGCAGTGCCATTACCTAGGACATGTAGGTCTAGGTCTCTTTAATGTAAGAATTTGGAGGTCAGGATTTTGAACAGGTATAGTTTAGAAATACCTATATCCCTGGGCATTGAAAGATCTATTTGCCCTGAAGGAAAGCCATTTATTGAAAGGAGCCTTAAAGTTCTTCCATCTAAACATGGATGCTTTGCTATTGCATTTTGATTTTTCTTAAGTTCGGTCAATGGTTCCCTTGCAAACATTATATGAGAATATGTTTCTTATTTTATTCTTATGGCGGATACCTTTCCTTTTTTTCCTGTAACTTGAAATATGTGAATACAAATAGGAGAACAAGTCTGACAAATCCTCAAACAATTATAATCCTCAAGATTAGTTTTCTGACACTAAAAAGGGCTGAAACTGTTGGTGCTTCTAATTTTCTGATAGGCTCCATCACAATCAGTATTATTGCCTAAAGCTGTAAAATTAGATGGTGTACTCCCATAACAAACCAATAACGTGAAGATTACTTCTGAAGTGACTAATTCTTTTTTTATTCTGAATGCATACACACAAATATGACATTTCCTTAAAGTTAAAAATACTCAAGAATACTTCTCAAATAGACAAACATTTTGTAATATTTTATTACCAACAAGGTTTCATTGGTTAAATGATTGAGAAGGAGACACACTGTCAGGTAGAACTTATTCACACATAGTAAATCAACCTCTAAAGTCAAAAAGAGACATAAAAACTCAGCTCAGTAAGGAATGGAAAAAATAATTTAAAAAAATTGTCAGTGTGTTACGTTTTAGTAGTTTATGGGCAAATTAGTTATGTATACCTGAAACATCCTGTAATCTTTTACTCCTTAAGATTTTTTCATACAAGTGAATAGGAGGGAAGATGCCTGGGCATATTATAGCCCTGTTCATGAAGAGCTCCAAGATGCAAGATGCCGGTCCCCGTTCTCAAAACAGTATTTGAATAGAGTATAAATGAACCAAATAAGTCTGTTGTTTTCCCAAATGAGGCAATAAATGCTGATGTGTTGGAGCATAGAAACAGTACATTTATTTTCACATTTGTGAAATAGCAAGCATTTATTTGGATGCATGTCATTAGGGCTAAGTGAATGGTCTGTAACCAGACAGAAACAGGAGAGCTACCCATTCAGAATTCAAGGGCTTAAGCTGGATTACTCAAGATAGCATTTCACAAATATTTCTGAGTATTTTATGATCTTTAGGAATGAACACAAGTTCATCTATCTGCTAGTTACATAACACTGTCACTCTTACAAAAATAGAAAGTACAAAAACTTCAGCTCTGCAAAAGGTATAGCTGCCCACAGTGTTCCAGTTTATGGGTTCAGTCCTGCAATGCAATGAGCACTTTGGTCCCAGTCCAGCAAACTACTCAAACATCTGCTTAACAGTATGCACGTGAATAACTCTGTTATGCTAAACTGCTACTATAACTAAATAGAACAGTCACAAGGTCCTGATATCATAGATGACATCTCTTCTTTACTATCTCTCTGAAATGTTAGCATTACACTTACCTAATTCACTGGGGTTTTATACACCACCATTCATAAAAGTTAGTCTATAATGTGCTATATTCAAGTGTGAGAGGACTATAAAATGGGTAAACAGATTCCGCCCCCCCCCCCACCACCAGTTTCTTCCAGGAGCTTGAAGGCATTATTAGAATTTGGAGCAGGGGCTAAAGGAGCTATAGCTCGCCTCTCTCCATTAGCTGTATATAATGCAATGTATGCTGGACATCACTTAACTGGGAGATGCCACCTCTCCCTTTCCCACCTCTTCATTGACTTTTGCAGAAGGGTGAATGCAAAGCTTGTCACTCTCTGTGCTGGTTAGCAGATTGAGGCTGTTGCAGTCAAAAAAGCTTATGCTGCACTCATCAAACACAATATTGAGGCTGCTCCAGCAAGCTCGCCCTCAGAGCTTCCAAAACAGTTCTGTCTGACCCAGCTGGGACTCTTGCCCGTGGTAGTATGATTCCTCTTCTCCTCCCCATGCCATTTCAGCTCTTAACATCACAAATAGTTTGAAATCCATGTCAGGTTTGGCTTTTAATGACATCCAAGTAGTTTATCATCACATGAATTGTGCTTTGTGATGCACGTTATTATTACTAATACTTCATCAACATTTTGCGCGTCTCACATGATGAATGTGGGCTAGTGCATTATCCCATTTTCTGTGTGCATCATGAAGCTGCTCCCTTCAATCAGCATTGTTGCAGTCTCTGTTATTTGCTTTCTTGCTATCTATCCATCCATGTATAATATGACACATTTCCTACTCTAATCTCAGTATGAAAACACCAAGAACTTAAAAAATTTCATACATCTCCCAAGCACCGTAGGTTACTTTTTACCTAAAACAATGTTCAGATGGCTGTCACAAAGAAAGTTAAAGTGAAATGTCAAAAGCTGTAAGGATAAAAAGCTGCACATGGTAGGTACAAGATTCAGCGCACGGTAACTCCCTCTTAATAAACAAGCAAAGATCTATTGGAAGGAAAATTTCCCTGCATTTGAAATTTAACTGCCAACCATCCACATCCTACACATAACTGTCAGAAAGGATGTCTAAATCTGTCCTCATTTATAACATGTGTTGTGACAAGATTTGACAGTCTCTGAAAGAGCTATAATTGCCACCTAAACATCCAGCATTTTGTCAACTGCGATCATGTTTAGGGAAAGCATTTATTTCACTTTAAAAAACCTAGCATTTTTTCTTTCTTCTGAATGAGATGACAGATTTTTATTTTTTTCTTTTCTCATTAGGGGTTGCAAGTCAGATTTGATTTTTTTTTTGTTCCTTTTTTCTTTTCAGTATTTTTCCAGTGACAGAAGTTGGAACTTTTCAGATTAAAAGAAGAACGATTAACTTGAGGAATCCAATAGCAATTTAGCAGAAATACCGTAAGGACATCTAGCAAGATACTGACACCATTGAAAATCTCTGAATGTCGAGCTGTTTTTGATAGGTGCTCTGCTGAACATCACAACAGGAACCAAGGTGAAAAATGGGGAAGTATCCTGGTATTTGCCATTTTGTTACTCTGAGTAAGTGTTTTATAATTTTAGTCTGGTGCATATAGTCATCCTAATGCAACCATAAACATTGCTGCAGGATGGAGATGGGACCTGTTGGTGGTATGCTCCCATCCCATGATGGGAGCTGTTGGTGTGAGAGCAGAAAGAATGTTTTGGATGAGGGAAATGAGACCTGTCTTTTGGGCATTAACAGTCTATATAGTTGGGACTGCAACTAATGCATAACCAATTAACTGCCTCGATGGTTCAGAAGTACACAAACTCTTAGCAGGCCTAAGAGTTTATGTCTTAATTGCTTTCTTGAAGTACTGAGGACTAAAAGTCACCGCTACTAGAGCAAACACACCCCAGCAATATTGCTTTAATTCACTCTGGCAGCGTTCATGGTTCTTCTGTGTTTATGTATCGAAAACAATCCAGCAATCAAATTTTATTCACAGGAACGTTCACCAAATTAAACAACAATCTGCGCTTTGGAGAGCATTGGTACTAGAACTGGTACTTCTTCATATGTGATGGATGCAACAGGGACACGGAAGCAGGACTGCATGCAAAGAACAGGTGTCCCCAGATCCAGATCTACTCATGCTTGCCTGGCCTGCCCTTGCCAGGTGCACTATTTGTGAGAAGTGTTTGCTACCTGGCATGTCCATACTATGCTGCCATGGGGCTTTTGAGGAAGAACACGGTAAACTCTTCCTCTGTTGGCTAGAGGGGTCAGTAAATGTACTAAACTGGAGTTTGACTTGGAAGTGGACTTGGGAAGCCAAAAGAAAAAGATTTGCTATACAAGTGAGAGCACAAGTTTGCATTAAGGAACTTTCTCCGCCTGTTCAGTCCTAATTGCAAGACTCCTATACACTCTATTCTTTTTTTAACTACCAATTAAGGCTCTTTTACACTCAAATCATAATCATTATTGATTCCTTCGCACACAGACAACTGTCCATAATGGGTGTCCACAGTGACGCCACGCTACAAACTGGGATGTCAGATAGGATCGCCACACTGTCCAAAGCTCAGTTTCAGTTCAAACAATAAGTCATAAAATAATAATCTGACACCCACCAAATAGCCAGTTTAGAAATAGGAAGAAAGAGTCTCACAAACTAATAACTGCTATTAGTCAAATACATTTCCTTAAATATAACTGAAAAGGACAGTCCAACATCCATGAATGTTGTATGGCATTCAATAAAACATCAGAAGATGCTTAAAGGAATAGCACCAATTCATATATCTATCAGCTTTTACGTGTTTACACTGAGATACTGGCAACCAGTACATTTTGTTAGGAGCATCCTTAAGTAACGCAGAACTTACTTCAGGAAGCAGGTAAATAAATGGATCGTGGACCTGAATTAGTTATTTGGGCATACGAAATTACTACTACTGGTCCATTTAGATTTGTTTAAAGTTAATATCTGCACATAAATCCGACCCAGTTAGTTGGAGCAACTAATAATGAGGGAGGGTTTGGGGGGGTGTGCATCTGTCACAGATTATATATCCCTTATCTGTTAAGAACTTTCCAACATTCTCATGTTTCAGTGATGTTGCTTGCTTAGCAAAGCCAGTCTCCTACCTACATGCTCTTATTCCTCTGTCGTATATAATGCAGTAGAACTTTTGAGTTCTACCCCTAACCAGATACTGGAGTCAATGGAAGCTGGAGGAGAAAATATTAGACATACAGGACAAATTTGTATGCTGACATTGTGGTCAGATATCCAGCAGCTTCAAGTGCCTTTGTAACTGAAGACAGATGGGTGTCTCAGGTTTTGCCAGCTAGTAACACCTTCCACAGAAACAACAGTTCCATTGTCTCTATTGATCTGTACTACGCAGTTTTTAAACATTAGCATCCTGAATGACCTAAAAAAAAATTATGGTAGAGGGAAGTTGGAAAAAGAAATGCTAGCACAAGAGGAGGGAATGGAAGTACTTTCTGTGAGTGTGAGGGTAAGAAACCACCTAGAACACACACAGAAACCTTGGCGAGTGTCGTGGTTTAGCCCCAGTCGGCAACTAAGCACCA
>VYZW01041568.1:5796-27876 GCA_013401315.1 Balaeniceps rex
CATCATATCTGAGTTACGTTATTTAAAGTATCTCCCAGTAAAAACTGTAGGCTGGATCTGAGCAGTATTTTTTTTTATATTTGAGCTCCCCAGTCTGTCTTCTACAGCCTGCAATTTTCTCATGTTTCAGATGGGTGAAAGGGGGTGCTGATGCTGATAGTTCCATCTTTTATAGACAAAGCTACTGTATTTTATTATTAGGAAACTATCACATAGGGAGACATGAAATCCTATAAACATAAGACTTTTATAAGCTACACAGTACAGCGTTAATGAGAAGTGTATGAATGTATGTATGTATGTACTTCACCAAACAAATGCAAAAAGGACAAACACTTCAACTTTTCTAAACAGAAAAGTTTCAAACACTGGATTCATACATTAACTTCACAAACACAGTATTAAAGTGATCACAATAATTAATTACAAGATGAGGTTCTCAGCCATAGAAATTTGCGGTTTAGTTTAGTTATTAATAGTTAAGGTCACCTGACATTCTCATTTTGAGTTTTATTGGAATGGGATAGATAGCTTCACATTCTATTTTACTTCATGCCACTTGGATGAAAATGATCCTGAATGCCAAGTGTGCAGTTGTGTAACAAAGTCAGTAATGGTATGTTGGCTTACAGGGCCACATTAGTGTGGCAACAAAACTGCAAGACCAGAGAGCGCGAACATGAGGTTGGGGAAGCAATACTTAACTGTGAATGACCCTAGAAGGACCGCCTAAAGTGATTTATCCAGCATCACTCAAATTCTAGTAGATGCAGACATAGAATTTAGAAGATAATTTAATAACCTACAGGATGAGAAAGAGTGCTTTGTGTAATTCTGTCTCTCTGTACCTTTAACTCCTATAAAAAAAGATAAAGCAGGGATCCTAGATATGAAATACTTCATTTTATATTAAATCACTACTAGCACATAATTCCATATTGGCACATGGAATAAAAGAAGTATCTTGTAATAAAGATAAGTTTCCATCACATAATTCCAGATTAGCATGCTGCAGACAAGTAAGACAAATGAATGAGTGCTCTACTGGAAACGTTAATTCTGACATTCTTTAATTTCAGAGTCTTGACATGTTATACTATTTTTACATATACATGCACTTCAATTTTGCGAAAAACAACGCTTTTTTAAGCCATACTAACAAATATAAAAATCTTGTTGTTATATCAGGCACTGACTGGTCACTTTTCCACTTGGGATACTGCTTGTCTTCTTTTAAATAACAAATGATGACAACTAGCAATAACAGTCACCTTCTCATGCACAGGAAGCCCAACACTGTCACTGATGGTATCATTATTTCACTCCTCCTAAGAAGAAACTGCCTTTCTACAATGAAACGCCCTACCAACTAAAGAAAGAATTTGTGGTAAGTAATTTAAAATGTGGTAATACTGGGTTCTACATATATCTGGTATTTTTCAGATGAAAAAAACATGTTTTACTATCAAAATACAAAGAAGAATTCACGCTGTCAACATTCCAAATTAGCTTAAAATGTTTTGTGTTCAACTGAGTTTTGTCAACGTAATTTAAGATGAAAGTTTTACTAAATTACGCACCCCATTGTTTTTGACCAGCTGCTCACTAAAGAAATCTTCTGGACCCTCTCTAAAAAAAAAATTGACAGAAAATTAAAAGTATTAAAAAAAAAAATATCTCTTGTCCCAAAAAATTTTGACCACAAGTTCGAAGATTTTAAAGCCGTTCACCCCTAGACAGGAAGAACAAGCATGATTAATTGATTCTATCCTAGTAATATAACCACTATGTATCTAAGCAATACATTTAATTATTTGTACATGAGAGAGAGAGCTGTTTTACATGATATTAGGTTACTGAAATTCTGTAAAATTGTTAGAGAAATTTAGTATTGCCATAAGTTTCTAAGTAAAAGCTTATTGCAGTCAGCCTTCAGATTCTGTAATACTTAAGCCAAGGAAATATCACTTTTTCCCACCACATTTTCTCAGTTTCCTCACCAGCATATGCTATCCTAGCACATGGTTAATAAAAATATCTTCCATGATAGAAAAAAAGACATTTTGAACTTCATAGACACTGTCAATTTGAAATCTGTTCTACTTCAAAAAAAGTACAATTCAACATATCCACTATTGAATTTCACCTGTTTTCAAGTATCTGCCTATATAAAGTAGATTTACAATTATGTTATTTAAAAAAAAAAATAAATCATTGCAGCTGTAGGAAATAAGCTAACATAATTTACATATGCAACGTATAAAAAGTCATAGGAATTAATTTTATGTAACCTGAAGATCAGGCATAACAGTACATAAATGAAAAACAAACAACTGTTTTTCTAAAACAGTAATCTTCAGGTTTGCTTTTTAGAAGTAAATAAACTTAAAAAATGAAATTTAACTTCAAAAAAGAATTTAAGAACTCAAACAGCTGAATGAAACCTCGTTTTTTTGTAAGATATAGAGTACCAAGTAGCACAAGTTCTGCATCCAAAACCAGATATTTGGAAGTCAGGGAAAAAACCCTGGAAGACAGTGGGAGTTTCCAGATCTTTCCAAGACTTTAAAGTACTCTGAGTCACTCAGTACACAGATTTATTTGAAACCCTGACTTCTAAGCACTCACAAGAGTCCCCACAGCTGAAGCAAAATTTGTTTGTGAGGCTGAAAAAAACCCACAGCTGCAGTAAGACAGTTGAATCTTACTTGAAAAACATCACTGCCTTTGTATCCCAGTGAAGATTTGACAGTCAGCTTTGGGATGGAAAATAATCAAGATCTACTTATAGCCACAATCATGCTCCTTATCTTTTTAAGTGTAAGCAGACTATAAATCTGTATTGAAACTGAGTTTAACCTAAAAATATTATGGAAACTTTTCCAAAGTTTGCCTGACTTTTCACCAGTTTAAAGACACTGACTTCATATACAATTTATTCTTCTCTTCCAGACAATACCAGTTTCCACTCCAAAGTGGTACATCAGAAGAACTAAAGCACATGAAACATTATTCAGTCACTCTACCTTCTCTACTCTTTTGGGTTTTTTTTTGTTTATTTGTTTATTTATTACCTTCAGGGGGAGAGGAAAAACTAAAAAAGGCTAAATGCGATGGTAAACTTTCTCCACATCTGACAAAATTTATTTAAGAACAAAATGTATTGAAGAACACAGTAGGTCAGTGTCCCTGGTAACAGACAAGCTGTCAGTGTCAATATACATTGCTCCTCTTGAATCAACATAAAAAGACTCTAGCTTTTCTCTCCATTAACTATAGAAGGCACCTAGGGAAATTAGCTTAATTAGCCTTTAGAATACTGTTGAAGAGCCATATAGATTCACTCTACTCACAGAATTTGACATCTTATTTACGAAAACGTAATTATTTTTGGTTACTGAGTTTTACAACAGACAAACACAAATTATCTCCTAATTTAGGAAGTCCATTAATCTGCTTTGCTCATAAAAGACTTCATTAGGAACTGACAGGGATATCAAACAGATTAGCATAAGGTGGAGTTCTGTTCAATAACATTCGTTGGAAGTGACATGTGTCTTGTACATCAAAGTGGAAGTTGGCAGTAACTATTTGCCACCAAGGATTTTAAACAACTGGAAAGTGATGTACATCTTGCCATTTGGCAGCCCAGGAAATAAGTTCCAAAGCTATTTCCCTAAGAGGTTTTGCCCAGGCATTATTATACAAACAAATCAAAAGAAGCAGGGTAGTCTGGCTCAAAGCTATTAAAATAAATAAATATATTTATCTTATTACCCTCAGTAAAGCTACCCTGTTAGTTTGGAGCACAAGGGGACACTCCTCCCCCACATCAGAGCAAGAACTCTGCGTTCCACCATAATAAGAAATTCTACTCCAGAGTAGCATCACTGCACTACACCCTCCTGTCTCCCTGAACTGCAACTCCATTTAATTCCATCAGCTGGGAATCATGCCCAAAGGAAAGCCCAACAGTTTTACAGAACCCACAAAGAACACCCACACTGCTAACAACAGCAACGTACGAGAAATGCAAGCATTACTACTTTACTCATGTAAAAGTAATCACTCTAAGTGAAAACAGTCCACATCACAATCTTGGAATTTATGAGATTCCTATTGTACCAGCTGGAAATACAATGATTAGAAGGGAAGTATGACAGAACTACAATACTGATTGCACCCATCACTCTATTTGGAAAACTAGATCTCCAAATCTTCATTTTGACGCTTTCAGTTATGCCCTTCAAGCCTGGATCTGAAACCTGAAATATTTAAGCTGATAAGATGGTGAGGTTGTAATACTGAAAGCGCTTGCCTCCTAGCTACTTTTCAGCTAATAGAAATATTTCTGTGTAGTCAGTGCAGTGGAGAAGGATGTTATTTACTCGTTCTCACACCACTGCTCTCGCTGCTGCAGAGCAAGAAAACACTGTCTTACCTATACAATGGCTTCAGGAGGTCTGTTTAAAGATTCAAAATATGAATTCACAGAACAGCTTTCCTGTTCCTTCCAGAAGAGGTAGTTATTTCTGCAGGGGACGAGCCCAGCCATCAAAAGAATTTTAGAGACTAAAAGGAAACAGTTTTTCTGCCTCCAGCTGGTATCTGCTCTTTGTTTAGGCCCAAACAGTATACCCTGCCACATACAGAATCTTCTCAATTCATGTTAACTGGCAGATACTTTGTGACTTCTGAAACTACTTTCCCATAGAAAATAAGCAAAGATTTATTCTGATTTGATTTAGTATTTGAGTTTACTCACAGAATTAGTTCCAAGAACTTGCAGCTTTGGTTCACCTGACTCCAGAAGCTTGGCCACCATATGAAGGAAACTTTCCACAAACGGTTTTATGCTTTGAGAATGGCAAGCCATTAGAAGTTGGTCCAGTGCTTCCATGGCAATTAAAACATACCTGAAAATTAGTTAGAGAGACTCACATAAACACGTGCTACATTTATCATTACCTCAATTAATTCAATTTAGGTACTTATTACTACAAAAATTAGAAAACAAAGGGTGGAAGGAATATATTTTTGCATTATCTAAAAATTGAAGTTATTGGTGTTTCCTACATTCATCTTTTTTCTTTTTTTTTGGGCGGGGGGCACAGAGAGGGGAACAGAGATGTCATAATACTTGGTACTAGAGTAAATATAGTTCAATCTTCTTTTCTAGAACATTTTATTTCGAACTATAAATCCCAGCTTTCCAGTCTACAGCTCCTCTGTCTATCCAAATCCCAGTATGGAAAGCCAACAACTTATTCATGCTCCTGCACAGTCAGACAACATGAGTAAAGAAAAACAGGGAGCAAAATTAATTACCCTAAAGAATGGCCATTAACCCATTCTACAAAGTTATAAAAATAGCTTTTGACATCATGAAGGCCAATAATGATGGCCTGTGATGGATATTGCCACTTCCTAGACTCAGTATTTTCCTACTCCATTTCCACATTCTTTAAAATCTTCTCTCGACTCTACATTCTTTCAAGTTTCTAGCTCAAATAGGACTTAAGAGTATGACAGAGTTTTAAAATTCACATTTAAATACAATTTAGCCAAAAGGGCTGAAAAGAAAGATATTCCCACTTCCCAAAACCCTGAATGACATTCAAGGGTGTATTGGTTTTAAGTGGCGAGGTTTTGGTAGCAGGTGGATTGCAGGGATGGCTTCTGTGAGAAGACACCAGGAGCTGCTCCCATGTCAGACAGAGCCAGCTCCAGCTGGCTCCAAGATGGACCCTGCCACTGCCCAAAGCTGAGCCCATCAGTAACGTTGGTAGCACCTCTGTAATAGCATATTTAAGAATGGGTAAAAAACGCTGCACATCAGCTGTGAGAGAGGAGGAAGAAAAATGTGAGAAAGAGCCCTGCAGACACCAAGGTCAGTGAAGATGGAGGGGGAGGAGGTGCTCCAGGCACTGGAGCAGAGATTCCCCTGCAGCTCATGGTGAAGACCATGGTGACACAGGTTGTCCTCCTGCAGGCCACGGAGGACCATGGGGGAGCAGATATCCACACTGCAGCTTGTGGAGAACTCCACGCTGGAGCAGGTGGCTGTGCCCTGAAGGAAGATGCAGCCCATGGAAAGGCCATGCTGGAGCAGGCTCCTGGCAGGAACTGTCGCCCATGGAGAGAAGCCCACACAGGAGCAGGTTTTCTGACAGGATCTGTGACCCTGTGGGGGACCCATGACCCTATGGGGGACCTATGCTGGAGCAGTCCGTTCCTGAAGGACTGTACCCCGTGGAAAGGACCTACGCTGGAGCAGTTCTTCAAGAACTGTAACCCATAGGAAGGACCCATGCTGGAGAAGTTCGTGAAAGACACTATCCTGCGGGAGGGATCCCATGCTGGAGCACGGTAAGAGCGTGAGGAGGAAGGAGCAACAGAGACAAAGTGTTATGAGCTGACCGCAACCCCCATTCCCTATCCCGCTGTGCTGCTCGGGGGGGAGGAAGGAGAGGGTTCAGGAGTGCAGTTGAGCCTGGGAAGAAGGGGGAGTGGGGGAAAGGTGTTTTTAGTTTTGTTTTTATTTCTCACTATCCTACTCTGTTATTAATTGGCAATAAATTAAACTAATCTTCCCCAAGTCAAGTCTGTTTTGCCCATGACGGTTCTTGGTTAATGATCTCCCTGTTCTTATCTCAGCTCACGAGCTTTTCCATCTTATTTTCTCCCCCTGTCCTGCCAAGGAGGGGGAGTGAGGGAGTGGTTGGGTGGGTACCTGGCAGCCAGCCAAGGTTAACTCACCACGAAGTAACTGGGTCTGTCTTACCTCCTAAATGTGATCAGAACAAATATGATCAAATGAAGCTACCTGTTAGCATCTATTTTTAATGCTGTGACTTATTTCCTTACCCATAACGATGTCTGACAACATCTCTGCTCAGTCTCTCTGCTAGGTAAGCACCAATTCGATCCAGTTTTTCTGGTGCAGAAACAGCATAGAAGGTCAGCTTCTCCATATCAGCTTTAACAAGACCATCCTAAAAACAGACATATAAAATATAAAATACAAAAGTTCACAGAGAGTATAAAGCTTTTGAAGTGTTTTTGTCAACTCAACATTTATACATCTGAGCAATACAGATGGGAATAAGCTACCGGAGGAAAAAAAAGAAACAACCAAACTTTTGAGCAAAATTGTCAATAGCTTAGCTTCAAAAATCACCAACATAAAAAATTAAGTAAAATATTTTTTAAAGAAATGAAGCAACTATCTTCGCCCATCTTTTTTTTTGCGGGGCGGGGGGCGAGACATGGGACGGACGACAACACAGGGACAGACAGACAATGACAGGGACAGGTATTCCAAAAGAAAGTATTTACTGAGATAGGTCATCAGTTCTAAGACACTTTTTTCCTACGGGTACAATGCAATTTTTTAATTTTCCCATTCCCCCACAGAAAGTATACTTGATACATAATTTTGACACTATATACAAACAAGATTGTACTTTAAATATTTTATTTCTTCAGTGTCACATCTTGGATAAGGCTGACATACAGGGTACCTGAAGGCTAATTGTTAGAACAAGATCAAAGATTAACATATTAGTTCCAACATGAACTGTCATACGGATCTCCTCAGGTGAGATTATAACTATCAGGTAAGAAGGATAAGGCTTTTTTTTTTTTTCCCTAGTAGTTCACAAAAACATTATCTTTTTCAAATAAATTACTTTGAAGCTTTTAACACACTCATTATTAATTAATGCATTTTATCAAGCAAGTCTTCTCGTATTTTAGAAAAGGCCTGTAACTCAGTGAAACGTCATGGACTGGCTTATGTCCTGCACTGAGCCAATGCATATTAACAAAAGCAGAGACTAAGGAGTGCCAACTTAGAGCTACTGAGTAAGATTAAAGCTGTAAGACTACAACTGCAGCAATTTCAGTTGTTTCTACACCTGTATCAAACAAGTAGATTAAAACAAATATATCTATAAAATCATATTGTTCCATGCTTTCAACATACTGTATACACAGGAAACATTTTCTTTGAAGCCAGTAACATACACTTACATAGTAACTAGCACTCAGTAACAACACATTTTAAAGAAAAGCCCACATACTTTATAAGATATAAGCCAAACATTACACAAATACTGACTGTTCTGTTTACTTCTACTATAATAAAAGATAACCAAATCTGGTAACACATTTAAAAAAATACAGCAGCAGAAATATAAGCTCTCTATGAGTCTGAACCACCACGTGATTATGTATAGATACAGGCATTACTAAATGATAACGTAGGAGTTATTTAATATTTTCACAGAGAGTAAGAGCTGGGCTGTAATATAGCTTCAAGACTGTTCAAGTGAAATGAAAAAACTGTATATGAATAACTGGAGAAATTAAAAAACAACAATGACAAAAAACCTCTTTGGATCACAACAGTCTACCAGAACTATAAAAACTTACACAGTCATTATATCAAGAGTTAGAAAATTAAAATCTTGTAAAAAAACAGAAAATGTTCACACCTGCGAACATAACAAGCGTTTGTGGTTCTAAGTAGTTATGAAGTTAAGTGCTACCTCTGCTGCAGAATACCCTGTTTAATTAAATCTCTATTTCTCTGAACATAACATACTAATTTCACTCTTCAATATGAACAGCCCTGCTTTGAAAAGGGAATTAGACCAGATGATCTGGTCTCTTTCCAACTAAATATTATACTAACCTCTGTTAACGCTATAAAACATTACAGCAGAATTTACTGTAAAATGTGAAAATAGACAAGAAAAAATAAAAATTAAAAAAACTGCTAAAGCATTAATTACTAACCAAAAATTTTCAAATGCCAATCCCTTAAAATTTTAAAGTCATCACTCACTTTTGGATCTTCAGGAAATATGTTATCTACCAGACGCTTGTAGCGAGGTCGCAAAGCAGCACAGCAACAGCACACTCCTGCAGAGAGATTTACCCAACGGAATTTAGAATTAAGTTTTAGAAACTCCAGTATTTTCATTTTAAGTGACTATCTGACAAGGAAGGAGGAAAAAAATACAGTGAATTCAGCTGCTTGTTACTATCAGGAATAAAGCAAAATTAAGGTAATTGAAAATGACTGAGAAGTCAAATAAGCAAAACTACTATTATAATGTAATACATGAGAATATATGCAAGCATGTTGAGTATTAGAATGCACCTGTCATCCAGCCATACTTTAAAACATGCAGAAAAATCAAGACATTTCAAAATTTAGTAATATTAAAAACAAGGCTACTTCATTTGCTGATCATTCTGAATGATCATTTCAAAACATAACCAAACATGCATTATGTTCACTCCTCTACAAAAAAGCCAACTATGAAATCTTCTGTTTTACAGGCAACCATATAAAGCAATATAAAGCACAAAATACAAAAGAAGCTCTCCCTTCATTATCCCACTATTTTACTGGGCATCAGACAAAAGACAGTCAATTGAAGTGACGAAAGGTATTTTTCTGATCTCGTTTCTACTCTACTAGTAGTACTGTACTCATATAATGATAATCAGAACAATACATGTAACTTGCCATTTTATTAATTTAAGAAGAGTCACACTACCTGCTCTAACAAGATAGAAACCTACAAAGTATGGTTTGTTTTTTCTAGCATTCAGGACTACTAGAAATTTGGAATAATTCCAGTTTACCTGAAATAAAAACTCAGCACAAAAAAACCTAAAAAAATGTTTCTAGATATCTGTCCAATTGTTTTACCAGTGAAGATTTATTCCCAAGGAATTTAAATGTTTTGACAAACCAAGTTTTAAATGTTTCAGTGGACATATCAGACTAACTCACTGGTCATGCCTCAGATTAACATTTAAAGCAGCTCTGATGCATAAGAGCCACTAAATTGAAAATAATAGACTGAATAATAATATACCAAGTATGCACGCAGATCAGTGGCTGTCTGGTCTTTCAAATCTTAGTACTTCGAGCATTCAGAGTAGCTAAAAATCTTACAAATACCTTATGAAAGGTATTCATTTATGTACTCCAAAAAATCATAAAACACTTTGCTAAAAATAGTAAAAGCTGCAAAAGCTTTTACTGCAAATCAAAATAGGGAAGAGAATAAAGGATATCTTGGCAGTAACTTTGATGATGATAATTTATCTGCAAATTTTTCAGGTTGTGAAGAAGTATTAGACAAATACATCAGGATTTGTATTTCTTTACTTAAGACATCCAAGTAACCTTAGTTGGTTTTAGCCATATTTATCAGAACATCTGGGAGATTCATGACAAACACTTCCCCTCCTGTACTTGTTTTTATTGTAAGACTCTTACAGGAGTAGATATTGTCCCTCTATTCCACCTGTTTTCTGACACTACTTGTCTTTTGGACAAAAAGCTGAATAGTCTGACAACTTAATTCTTGCAATTTAGGTAATCAGAAACAATTATCAAGGACAGAGCTATGATTTTAAAAGCACACTTCAACTCTAAGTTCTCCTCAGTGGTCTTTCAACTCAATTCATGAATCATTCAATCACCAGCAAGATGAACACAGACTTACAACTTCAATACATACTATGAAAACAAAAACCATGCAAGGAATAAACAACTGGAATATTGAGAATTTTTGTGTGAAATAGTACTTTGTTACAAATGTTAAGTTCTTCACATGACTCCTGTTGACATCTCCCACTTACAGAAGCCTAACCAATGTAAAAATCTACACTTACATAAAAGCTGCAGGTCCTAAGTAGCTAAAATCGAAGATATTTCATACGCCACTGGAAAACCTAAGTATTAAAAGAGGTTAAAAACCTACTTGACTTAAACCAGAAATAATTCAGATAGTTGTACAAATAGATTCTATTGAGAGCAATGTTGTGTAACATTTTAAAAGTAAGTAAAATCATAATAAGAAGGGAGTACCTCATTAGTGTCTAGTATATCACTCAGTATTCGGAAATTCAAGTAACACCATCAAAATCTACCTAATACTGTTAAAATCCACCTAATATTGTTAAATGTTTCTTGAGTTAGGTATGCAGCTCTGCACCTGGCTCAACACTCTTTGTACTTGTTTTCCTACTTGATTTTCTACCTTATGGACCACTAACATTGGTCCAGAGTAAACAGTATGTTTGATTACTCCTAAGTAAAACAAAATATTCTTACAATAATGGTAGTAAAATATTTTGCTGCAGCTATCTAAAACACAGTAAGAACAGAAAACATTGTAAAATACTGTATGCAAGACAGAGGCAATTAAAAATTCTTCTAGAGTTAGTTTCTCCCTCTTTAAGTGACAGGAGAGAAAATCCTTGCAAAGAACCACAATTTAAGTCTTCAAATGATGTTTTAGAACTGTGGTAATTATAGAAATTGAACCTAAAACCTGGATACAGTCACTGCTTTGAGAAGGATGAGATATCAGATAACAGTACCAACTCATTCTGACAGCCTTACCAGACGGTTTCAGTTAATGGAAACTCAATAGTGTTCAAATACTGCTCTTCAAATTTATGGCACACAGTGAATTTTGACATAAAAAAAGCCCTAGCAGGAAGTATATTACATAATATTTGACAATTTTCTCCCCATCCTGGACTTTCAGTAGTATATTTACATTGCTATATATTTAATTATAGCATAGTTTACATGAAAAAAACACCACCTATCATCAAAATAGAAAACTAAAATTAGTATTAATTATAATGTCATTTAAAGAATTTTCTAAAGTAAACAGAACATTCAAGTATTAGAAAGCTAGAGTTAATCTATCAAAGCTTTCAGCCTCCAAAGATATTTTGAGTAAAGAAATTTAAGCAATACACTCTCAGAAAAAAATTGAGTGACAGGCTCTCCAAAGAACACATTAAAAAAAGAAAACCAAAGGCAAAACCAAAACCAATTAATAGTCATGAGACACACTTTGTGGGAAAATTATTTATCACTGCTCAGTGTTTTGATATAACCAGGAAAGATTATTAAAAACATAGAAATAGGTTTAAAAAAAGAAGTATAAATATTAAAAAAAAAACCACATAAAAATCAAGCCTTAACAACATACATTAAAAATAGATTGAACTTAAAAAAATAAAACAAAATCTAGGAACATTTCACTATGTAGACCATAAAAGATGAATGTTTTAAAAGACTGAGAGAAGCTGAGCAATTGAAAACAGATTCTCTACTTCTTGGATAAATATTTAACCCAGATAAAAGTTGATCCAAAAAACAGACTCATTTCACACAAATAAGCGGTTTTGTAGGTCTACTGAATGCAGTCATTAAGCCAGGTAAAAAGAACCTGTTCCATTCTATGCAGGTTTATCACCAAAAAATCCTACAATTCCCTCTCGGTGTCAGGCAAAATTTGCATTTTAATGGTCTCCCCCTTGAAGACATCTTTGCGTCATTTTATACAAGTAAATATGAAGGTTAAAGTGGTATCTACAGAGAAGTTCACACTGTTACATGATAGTTAACGTAAAAGGTTTAAACAATACTTATTATTTACTTCTGCAATAGAGGGATTTTCCAAGATTAAACATGCAGGTTCTCTTCTGCTAAAGGAATCCTGTAATCTGCATTTTACATGCTAAGACTACATATTTCCCAGCTGTACAGGTACTTCTTTTTACACACATTTATTCTACACAATAGCAGTAAGAAACAGTCCACGTTATCAGAAAACGGTAATTTCACCTACCTAAACACATACATGGTCGTGGTTCAAAAGCAGAATTATAATCATAGGCTTTTTCTTGCTCAACAGTTGGAACTTGAACATACTGCCTCATCCTGGATATGATTTCACTCCCTGTGTACTCTCTCCTTTTTCAGAAATTTGCTCTCTCACACTAGCATAGAAGCAGTTACTTCACGCGAGGGCTCTGCAATACTGTAAGCTTATCTGATTAGCCCTGTGACATCTACATAAAGCCACCAAACACGTGAAAAACTTCAGTATCAAATTCTGTTAACAAGGCCAGGCACAAGAAAAGAGAAAAGAATAAAAGTAAAGACAGATCATCAATGTGTGATTCACAGCTCATCAAATTAAACTGGACAGAGCCAGTTTCAATACTTCAACTTCCCCGGAACACGCAGCTCATTATTTCTGTGACTAGAAGCAAAAAAACAGTATAGTTTCAGAAAAAACTCTGTTCAGTCAGCAGCCACATATCACTGTGGAGTGATAAATATTTTAGCAAAACATACTTGATTGATTTTGGTTAAGAATGGTCAGAAAAAAAATTAGTTAAGGCAGACTGCCGACCAAAAAGGCTTTTTAAACAGAAGGGTTTATCTTTAAGATTAGAGAAGCACTTTAAAAATTAATAGGTTAATGTAATTAAAATTATCTCTTAATAATACCTCAGAATTTAAAAAGCAAGGATTACAGAACTTAAATCCTTAACAACCTTACTCACAAAGATGATGATATATCAGGTAGAAAATCAATTTTGAGTTAAGCAATTCTGAAGTTACTTTCTGGCTTCCCATTACTTGTCATCATTTTATTGTTTTACTTCCTACATTACATCCACTTGGGTAACACAGATACAGGATTTTCATATAGGTATTTTTATAAACCCTGGAAATTATAAAGTTTTGCTTTTAATAAAATTGCAACTAATAATTTCCACTAAATAACAATTCCATACCAATTCTAGACTTAAAAGACTAGTGCTAATAAACAAGTGTTTACTGCAAATAAATTCAGAGAAAACACTGAGCTGCACAGAAACCATCACCACACAGTTTACTAAAGAAACTCTACAGGGTGAATTAGAAAAATACATATTAGAAGAAAGTTTTATTTCAAATGAGTTCGTCTGAATATTCACTGCTACATCTTACTCATACAAAATTACTGAAAAACAAAACCTTCAACTTGGCTTTAAACATAAAACACCAAGTTCTGCCCATCAAGTTTAAAACTGCCAGATTATTTTCCTCTTTATCAAAACCTAGCAAAACAGAAAACAAATGGATTGTATTATTTATCTAATGCTAGAATTTCTTCCAAAATTTTGTAATGCTGTCTAATATTGTTGTCAACTGTGCAGAACATTAACAACCTGAACCAAGATTTCATGTTCACTCACTGAATATTTTTGCTATGTCCCAAGCTTGGATCTGGTCGTCCATATCTTTATTGTCTACCTTCCAAGATTTAAAAAAAAAAAAAAAATCTTATTCTATCAAAAAATAGTATCATTAACATAAAAGTTTGAATCTACAGATAAATGCGTGTTTTGCTAATATCAAGAAACTGAGCAATATTAAAATTACATTTGGTTGCTCAATGTATTTAAATATACCTATGTAAAAATTGAGTATTTCAGTTTTATACATTAAACTTTCATTTTACTTATTTTTCTATATCTGAGATGAAAAATACGAACAAAAAGAAATTTGTTTCAAATACCCAGGGGAAAGTGCATAAAATAACACTTCAACCACTACACTAACTATACCTGGTTAGTTTTCAACTGTTAATAATCAGTTGATGCATTTAATTCAGAACTAAAACTATTTTCAAGGGCATTCCCCTCCCACTATTAAAAACAGATCAAATATTTTAGAACAAGGAAATTATTCTGGCCATATAAGGGAGTTAATTAAAAATATTCTTCAACCTGCTATAAAAAGAACAACTGCTGTAAGAACGCGCTTATCAGCCATTGCAATGTCCCTGTAACGCACTCCCAGGGAGAATAGAGGACTCATCATTTAGACAGGACAAAGCCCCATCCCCCAGATAAACTGCTCCTCTCCTCCACCTCTCACCCTAGTGCTATTTGACTTCTAAACAGCTGGTTTCTACCCTCTCTCCACCAAAACGCAGCAAAGAAAATGTCCAACATGCAGATGAAATTTCTGTCTTGAGAACACGATATTCATCTTTACCTCAACATCTGACCCCCATGACAGCAAAATCTCAGTAAATCCAATGTGGAAAATTCCATCTGCTACCTAGGTTTGGCAATTTTACATCTATTTTTAAAAATATGTTGGTGCTCAGATAATTTGAAACAATGAAAAAAAAAAAACAAACCCAACTTTCTCCCAAGAATTTATTCTTACAGTAGAGCTGTAAAGCTAATTATAAAGCTAATTCTGCTGCCATATGACTTCAAAGTGTGTTCTTCTTCCATACTTGAATCAACATGGAGAGATGCACAGCATGATATAGTGAAAAGCATGCAAAAATAATCTGAATATAAGCTTTTTGTGAAAACAAGAAATGACAATGCATGTCAAGCTACTAGTAAGAAGTAGGGAAAAAAAAAAACCCAACCTAGTCAAATAAGGCTTACCACTAAGCTTCTTCAATGAAGTATTCTTTTCAGAACCATTAGCAATTAAAACAAATCCCTAGGGAAGATATTATCTCTGGGACGGTGCCTTTTAAAGACTTCTAATCCATTAAAAGGAAGTTTTCCATTACATCAAGTTCTCCGGTTGCATTCTTTTTCACAAGTTCCACCGCCTGCAGTGTTTCCATACTGTCTCTTCTTTCTCCCACCTTTGTTGTTTTCACATAGTAACTTTGTTTTACTTGCTCATTTCTGTTCTCTTCAACACCGCCTCCTCCTTTCCTACTCTGAGATAGTACCAGCACTCTATTTTTAATACAGCATTAAGAATATTACCTAAAATTAATCCGGCTCCAGTGAAAGAAGCTCTATGGCTTATTATGAATTTTGCTTCTTAGTTCTTGTCCTTACTTATCTTCCTATTGAGCTGGCCATAACAAGGTCATTTACTTCTCATCACTGAAGCAATGCAAAAAGGAAATTTTGTCACTCCGACTTCAGAAGACACCTAGAAAGACACATCTACATAACTCTCCTTGACCTCTCTCCATCACAGCTGGCACAGATAACCTGTTCACAGTAAAAACATTTGGTGAAGTCCAACTTTCATTCCTGCTTTCAGTATTGGGTTCACAGTCAAGAAATGAGTTCTAGGTGATAAACCCAGAGGAGGGAAGGAGAAAAAAGAAAAAAAAAAAAAAGAGATTTTGTGTCATGATACTCCTATTTCTAAACAGATACTGATTTCACAGCAAGGTGTTTCATAAAGCAGTGAAAAATGGGGACATAAGCAAACTACTGGACTTAAGGAGAAGGGGAGGGAAAAGGAGGCTCATAGAGTTTTGAGCAATCTCTGAAGCACGTGAACTGGAATTATTCCTCCATCCAGACAAGTAGCAGAGCATGCAGCAGATTCATAACAAACAATGTCAAAATAGCTGCTGTACTTAATGGCCTCATCCAGTAACACACTGAGCCACCAGGATATCCTTTGCCTGCTATTTAATTCAGAATAAAAAGGTAAAGAAGGATTGACGTTATCACAGCAGCTTCTTTCTCCTCTCATGACTTAACACTTCGACCTGTCTCTCCCTGTCCGAATGCCTGGCTCCTCCCCAGATCAGTGGGTACAGGCAAAGGGAGCCTCCCGAGCACAGTGATGATCCTGGCATAGAAGTAAGCTCCCAGTACCAGACAGACGCTCCTGTTCAAAGCCTGGCTTCACCTTGACCCTAACCTGTTCTCTAACCCAGATGAGCAATTTTCAGAATACTGCATCCTTGAACACTTCACAGCTGCAGAGGATAGCTGCAGGTGACAGATAAGCATGCTGTAACCTTTGTAGGCACTCAAAGGCCAACAAACTTGCTTTACACTCCTCTGTGGGCTCCACTGAGGAGGGGGGGCTGCAACACCTGCACCTCCCCTACCACCCTGTTCCTATTTCGTTGCAGGTAGGGAGCAACACCTAACATAGAAGACTGTTCTACAGAAGATGCTGCAGCACTGCAGGATTGAGATGAACATTGTGCTTGAAGGAGAGGAAAGACACTATGGAAGGCAGGGTTGAAAGGTAACAGGACAAGCAGCAACACTTAGCCTATCTCCAGCGTGGCCAGGGGTCGATAACAAACATTTGTTTTGGCTGGATGGCTGGGCCCAGAGAGTGGTGGTGAATGGAGTTAAATCCAGTTGGAGGCCAGTCACAAGTGGTGTTCCCCAGGGCTCAGTGTTGGGGCCAGTTTTGTTTAACATCTTTATCAATCACATGGACGAGGGGATCGAGTGTACCCTCAGAGAGTTTGAAGATGACACTAAGCTGGGAGGAAGTGTTGATCTGCTTGAGGGTAGGAAGGCTCTGCAGAGGGACCTGGACAGGCTGGACCAATGGGCTGTGACCAATTGTATGAGGTTCAACAAGGCCAAGTGCCGGGTCCTGCACTTAGGCCACAACAACCCCATGCAATGCTACAGGCTTGGGGATGAGTGGCTGGAAAGCTGCCTGGCAGAGAGAGATCTGGGAGTGTTGGTCGACAGCTGACTGAATATGAGCCAGCAGTGTGCCCAGGTGGCCAAGAAGGCCAACGGCATCCTGGCTTGTATCAGAAATAGTGTGACCAGTNGCCCTCTACAACTACCTGAAAGGAGGTTGTAGCGAGGTGGGTGTTGGTCTCTTCTCCCAAGTAACAAGCGATAGGACAAGAGGAAATGGCCTCAAGTTGTGCTAGAGGAGGTTTAGATTAGATATTAGGAAAAACTTCTTCACGGAGAGGGTTGTCAAGCATTGGAACAGGCTGCCCAGGGAAGTGGTCAAGTCCCCATCCCTGGAGATATTTAAAAGACGGGTATACAAGGTGCTTAGGGACATGGTTTAGTAGTGGACAGGTACGGTTGGACTTGATGATCTTAAAGGTCTTTTCCAACCAAACAATTCTATGATTTCTTGAGGGGTGCCAGGAACAAAACTGTTCTCTCCCGCTGGAGCCTTCAAACCATACTTCTGGTCAGCAGGTTGGCCAACTACAGGTAAAAATATATATACTTGGATAAATGCCTCAGTAAGCTTTGGTGACTGCTACTGCCTAGGCTACAGAATCCCTCCCAGGTGCTCAAGCTGGTCATACCTTTTCTTCCCAGTCCCAGCTCCAGACAGCAAGGCAGACAGCTGACATGGACTGTCTCCTTGCCACATCCCCCCACACCCAGTTCTAGTTTTAAAAGTTCTAAACTAGATTTTCCACACTCCCTTTCCCATTGCATTTCCTCACAGATTTCTGGACACAGCCCTCCTTCCCAGCAAGGAAGAAAATTATTTTGTTGTTTGAACAGTTGCTGCTCACTTCTGTTCTGCTATAGGAATTCATGTGGATTAAGCCATTGCTTTTAAAGCAACACCCCTTATATATGCGTGTATTTTGAGGATGAGAGGGGAGGGGAAGAAGAGGGCATCAAGAAGAAGCTGGGACAAGAGCATGGGTCTGGAAACAACTGTAGGCAGAGCATTAGGATATGGTAAATTGATAGTCTATTAAGCAGGGGCTAAAGCAAAGCCAACCATCTAGCAGCGATGTTGCAAATTACACAAGCTCCCATTGTAAATGTGGTAATGTTACAATTAATGGCACATTTAAAGTCTCAGGCTTATGGCAGTAGCGCATATGGATTATTTAGCATCTCTCAGAACACAAATGGTCACTGAAACACCATGAACAATTCTGCCTTTCAGCAGATGTCTTGATTCCAAGGTCAGAGTCACAAAAGAAACTGGAATGACTCCTGACACATGGGAATGTTGCCAAAATGTCTAAAGATCTACCTTGCTGGTCAACTGAAATCTTTATTATGTAGTAGCCTCTTCTGGTTTTGAAGCTGTGCCTTCCCTACATCAAGCAACACATCAAACAGTGTCAAACACTCCCTACTTTTGGAAGGTCATGAAGATTTTGTCAATACTACACATTCGCACTATTTAAAGAGAGCTTGAAGGATGGCACTGGTAAGCTTTGATCACCACCTGCCCTACAGAAGATAAGCTCACTGCAAACCAATGAGTGACCACTCAGCAAGTGCACAGTTGCAAGTCTTCTCAGGGTGATAAACATCTGAAACTTTGTGCATTGAAAAATATCAGTGTAGAGAAGCATGAAGAAGTTTCCTGACTACTCCTACTTTTTCCATTTTCTTAGGATGATGCAGCTTGTTTTCTTGAGGAACACAGCTGCAGTGGTAAGAACTCCCAGAATCTTATGCTGCTGCCCATCTTTCTCCTCAGAGAAAAGGATGCTCAGAACAGTTGTGTCACTTCTTTATCACAGGTACCCTATGACTGCAGTATGTAGGCTGGGAGGATTAAATTCTCCACTCCTGCCCAATGGTGCCCTGCAGCACACATTGCCCAAATGCACAGTGCTGAACTAGATCAGGGAGTAGGTACCACATTGTCACTTGAATTGCATGAAGAAAAATAATGCATGAGAAGCTTTCTGTGAGTGAAAACAGCATGTGCATCATGGTTAAAAGTCCTGATGATAAGGAAGCAAAGGTTCACAGGCCTTCTTTCTGGAAGCCTCAGAGCTAATGCAGTGAGAGGGTTTATCTCAGGGAACTAGATTTTAAGTAGTTTAGAGTGAACTGTTTAAACTGTAAACAGTACACTGAACTGTACACAGGACATGTAAAAGTGTGTTATGTATCCTTTTTTCTATTAAAAAACACCAAATGCCAACACAAGCACGGCCAGAGCTTCAAAAACAAGTTTACCCTCATTTGAGCACACGCAGCTATAGAATTCAGTACATATACACAAATTTTGAAAAACATTTCCTAGTTAAAAAGAAAACTTTCTGTATACAAGTAGTTCAATACCACATTACATAAATTTGATTTCCCACACACACATTGTACATAGAAAGCAACATAAGAGAGAGAATGGATGAAAACTTTTCTGTGAATCTAGAACTAGTATGGTACCTGCAATGAGAAAACTGAGTGCAGCAATTCTTCTGCAGCACATACACAGGGCTCAAAACATAACAAAACATCTGTTCCTGTTCAGTAACAAAGTGTTTAAATTGTATTGACATTATTGAAAAATAAAATGCTAAACAAAAATGTTGTAATGTTACTTTGAAAAACAGAGTCACAGAAGATACATAAGCTTAAGAACTCAAATTCTTGTTCAAGTCTCACCAATCTTCAATTAAGTACCCTGTTTGTGTCTATACCTATCCATTTGATTTTCCCGGAAAGTATTAACAAAATAGGATATTGCAATTTGGACATGTGAACATACATATAGAAGAACATTCAAATAATTTGGAATTAAAAATCTGAAAAAAATCTCTTCACATATTATCAAGGATAGGTCCTCGGAGTTGCCCATACACTCCATTTTACATGCTTTCTTTTCTTTGCAGACAGCTTTACCTAGTTCATCCTGCCCTCATAGAAGAGCAGCTTTGTGCTACAACAAAGAAACAAGCAGGAGTTTATGCAACAACTTTTCAATATTAACAGTTTTAAACACAGACATGAAAGACAGAAGTTACACTAAAAAAAACCTCCTTCTAGGTTAATCTGAATTATAAGATATCCTCGCGGTTGTTATCTTTCCCATTAGTTCTAAAAAGTGCTCCAGCCTTGGATTCAGGTTTCCCAGAGTAATTGAAAAGCAGCTGTTACAAGGTTCTGAACTGTCTTCTCTCCAAAACATTGAGATTTAAGGGTAGAGCATATGCCTATTTAGACCCATGTATCCTAGCTAATTAAAAAGCAGTTTCCTCCCTCCTGTAATTTCTAATCAGCCACAGAGAACACAAGGACCGTACATGCAGCTGATTGCTCTTCTGTGCACCTTCAGCACCTAAAGGCTACGTCCCTTTGCTACTTCCACTCTGATTCCCACCAAACTAAACTGTTCAGCCTAGGAAATGGTCAGTCTATGAGACAGAGGGCTTTATATTCATACACAAAGAAGTAGTTATACATACACATATTGTTAATCAGCAAGTCTTAGGTGTCTCAGCTTCCTGTAGAAACCACACAAGACATCTGTGGGCACACAGGCTCATTGGTTTCTACAGCAATCCAAGCATTCTTCCCCACAACCAGCACTTCTCACCATGCTCCAATTCCAACATCAGATTCAATATGCAAAAAGAACGTTCTCTCAGTTCTGAAGAGCTTTAGGCTCATGTCTAAACTGATGTCAATAACAGATCACAAACTCATTAAAAAAACCCCCACACGCATATAGAAAAAGTCTTGGATCCAGCCTGCACTGCATTTACTACAAGACAAGAGAACTCTGCTAGCTCAAACATAGACAGATCAATTATAATTTAATAACTATTGATATTTTATTACCTATGAAGTTCAAAAGTAGGGTATCAGCATCTTAAAGTCCTTTTCTAATCATTAAACAATTATGTTCTAGCTTAATGAAAATGAAGAAATGTTTTAATTGCATAAATTATTCTGTATTTCTTAGAACTACAGAAGGAGACCAACAAAACAGCTGTGAGGATTTATCTTCACATATTTCCTCACATATTAACAACTTTACAAAAATATCAGGAAGGAGTACTGATTTAGTATAATGATATAGCTAAGTGTTAGTTTGAAATTCCTTTTACTAAAGAATGAGTAAGCATTCTCAAGCCACAATTAAAGACTCCGGGTGCCCATTTCAAGCCAAAGTACAGACCTTAATCAGCAAAACACTGTAACATGTCCATGTACAATTTAGAATCACAATTGTACTCTTTTTGAAAAATGAAAGGACCGAGACCTTTAAGAGATCTCACATAGGACATGAAGAGGCTGAGGTATATTTTTTTTTTTTAAATCTTGGGTTCTAGAATTCTGCTCAGACTTTACATGGTGTAAATCTATTTTTTAAAAAGCCACTGAATTCAAAAAGAACTAAAAAAATGTTTATTTTGAAATCAAATATTTACCTTTTCCTCACATAATTGCTGGGGATTTTGCACATCTTTACAAAAGATTAATTCTTACTGCCATGTTTCTAGTTTAGAAAAACAATTCAATATTTGAAAGAAGCCAAGGTTCTTAAACACAAAATACCAGTATTTCAGTAGCATTCATTTCATGAGCTCAGTTGTTTGCACATGTAAATTATCAAAGGCTAGACAGTTCTTTACCTACAATGAAACCTTTTTGCTCTGAATTAAAAGCATGCAAGTCAGACTACTGCAATATTCGCTCTACACAAATACATTTACTGATTTCATAGAATCACAGAATCATTTGGTTGGAAAAGAC
>VYZW01041569.1:5557-20100 GCA_013401315.1 Balaeniceps rex
GTATGGTCATCTGGGTGGACCCGTATGTGCCACATAAAAGATTTTCTTAGCGTGCAGAATATTCACAAAGTTGTAGCTAAATGTAAATAGCTACCCAGAGAATGTAACTAGCTTATCTGTAGGTTTGATATGAAAACAAATGACATGATTTTTAAAACCCAGATTCTAATGTTGACTGTGTTCGTTACCCTGCCGCCAACACACATGTGTGTGCACACGTACATGGAGTTCACTCATGTTTATGCATGTGGGAAGAACAGTGATTTCTAAGGATTCATTTTTAATTACCATTCTCTTTTTCCAAAACTGAATGTGGCATCAATGGCTTTTAAGTATACTATTCCATACTGTTCTAGTTTATCAAATAATTTCCGCAGGTAAAGGGAGACACTATCAAAACTGTGATGTTAGGTACATACTTGAAAAATGGAAAATTCAAGCTTTTTAAAAAAGGAAAAAAAAACTTGATGGGGTAAGCAGCCATGTTCCTTTTTAAGGAGGGTGAAACATTTTGTAAATTAAGTCTGTATGTCAGAATGGCTAGTAATTCTTTCATCATTTTTTATTTTTGAACAGCTAAATTATGTTCTGTGGATAAAGGATTGGCTTTAAATAGAAAGTTCAAGGAATCCTGCCAAAAGTCTCAATATTTCCATCACAGGAAGACATTTTAAAATTTAGGCTTTTGAAATTACTCTAGAATTTGTGAATGAATATTACATTGTGCAAAGTAGTTGCTGCAGTTATTTGTTCAAGTTAATATTAATCGAAATAGCAGTTTACTTAGGTAATTATAACGGGCATGTGCAAACATAGGAATCACTTATTTCACAAAAGATATTTCTTTTCTAAATATACTTGACGTAAACGCCAAACTTTTCTTATTTCAGTATAAATGTCACTGCACTCTACCTGTGTCACAACACAGCACTGCTCACACCTACAAATACAGGTCTGTGGTGCCTGTTGGAAGCCTGAACATCCTGGGGCTCTTTGGACACCAGCTCTGAGCACTGGAACAACTAATTGATACCTTGCAATTTTAAAAAAATCACGTGTTTCTACTTTTGGAACTAAGGCAAAGGTGGTGTAAGAAAGTAAGGAGCTTTACTAAACTTCCCAGTGGGTAAACAAAGTAACTTGTTTTCTAGGACTACTGATGTAGCAGTTACTAGTTAAGAAATAATAGAAAAATGTACTTAACAAGATAGGTCAGGGACAGATTATTTATGTAAGAAAAGCATCTCTGAGAATTTGTGAATATTCTAGTTGTGTTTCTAATTGTAGGCTTATTTTAAGTTAAAAAAAGAAAAAAAAAAACCACTGCCAAAACCCACCACTTTTTATCTAGTTAGAAACCAGGCTGATTCTACAGAGTAAGTACTTGATGGGATTTCATTATACACAGAAAGATGTTTTCTATCTAGCCCATCATTTAGATTTACACCACAGGCATTCATTTCCTTACACTGCTGTACTTCTTGCCAAACTTCCCAAGATTCAGATTTGATCTTACATTAGTTTTTAAAATAAGCAAGTCCTACTGTCGCTTCTCAGATGACCACAGTGTGTGTATGTAGGCTTTCCTAATGTTGACTGTACTCTGATTACAAGTACCATCAGCATAATAATGATGTTTCTCTCAGCCTGTAATACTTCCTGTGCCATTAAAACGTCTTTGATGTTAAACTACTTTGACATGACATTAATTCCCTTTATTCCAAAAAACACCTGCCGTGTAGCATGTTTCTTGGGTTTCTTCACTGGGAACACTTAGCAGTGACTGTCGGTTTGTCCCTCGAGATCCCGATCAGCGACGGACATTTGTTACACAGAGCAGTGAACGAAATGGTATTTCCAGCACAACATGTCACCTTTCAAAGAAAGAAATAGGTGAAACTTAGCAATATTTGTAGGTCTTCTAGTAAATCGTCTCTCTCTTACATTAGGAATGTGGGAGAAATGAATTTAATCGAGTTGTAAGTAATTTGAAATAATTTTAGAAAGAATCTAGGAAATGTTTTGAAGTAATTTATTGGATTTTTGTCAAAATGCTGTTTCTTCTGCCGTTCCACTTAGCTACCCACACGATGGTATCAGCTGGGTTGGTTGCCTTGGTACCTGAAGGCTGTGTGTGGTGGAGTTTGGCTGTTGAAAGAGCATGATTTGTCATGTGGAAGTACAAGCCATTATCAGAGTGTTGTTTGGCTAGGAGTGTCTTGTGCACTGCATTAAATAAGTTCCTGTTTTGTGGCTTTCATCTGTGAATGTTAATATTATTTACTCTTTCTACTAGTTGTCCTGCTAAGGTCAGGTTTGTTGTGTGGAGTGATGGTAGAAATTGCCAGGGCTCTCTCATTGTTCCCAGAGAGTTAACCACTCCTCCTGTCATCTGAATATGGAAATGCGAGTTTACCCAGCCAGCTTAGGTCTATATTCTGCCTGTACTTAATACCTGAATTGTGGTTTAAGGGTGAAGTTCAGCATTTCATCCGTTCTGTTGTCTTTCCCAGGCTTCATCTTCAGTCCTGACACATTCTGGGGTGAAAGTCTCCTCATGCCAGACTCCCCATTACACTTTGGTATAATGATTCTGGCTGACCTTTGCTGTGATGATGGAATTTTGTATAAATATCTCAGGATTAAATTCACTTTTTTTTAAACTCTCTTCTCTGAAAGGTTGAGGTGGGACCATGCTGGAGAGTAAAATCCTCTTCCCATAGAATTGTAATAGTGGTAGCTGAGGCAAACTGCTATCAGTTTGCCCTGTATCACTTGACCTTTATGTCAAGGGTAAAGAATTCAAGATTTACTTGGTCTGCTTTTACTTTATTTATTTCAGCTGTGGTCCTTTTGCTAGGAGTTGAAACAAATGGAGTAGCTATTCTGGGATCACACAGAATAATCAGAGTCTTTATTTAACTTATCAAAGGGAAGAGTGAGAGGAGACTTAGCTGTCGATCCTCACTAACTCCGTAAGAAGAAAGCACAGGTCATCTTCTCTCTTGTAGATGGGCAGAAGCAGCAGCAGGGTTTGAGAACTAAGGCAGCTCATTTCAGCACTGAAATGAAGAATGCATTTTAACAGTGATGAACCATTTGAACCAGACACCACTGGCAGAGTCTGCATCACCTGATGTTTTTCAGACCAGATGTTTTTCTGTTTGAAATGTCGTTGTTAAACTCGTCAATTACTGAACTGACACAGAGATCTACTGTTAGATGTATTCAAGCGAACATACAAGTTGGGGTCTAATCTCTGAACTCATTATTGGAAATTCTCATTTACATCTAAGAAGTTGTTGGAATAATGTGTGATGTTACAATATGTGCACTCCTGTTTTCTGTTCCTGAAAATAATTGTAAAACTGAGGATGGGCTTAGGCTTCAGTGTTTGGCTTTCAGATTGCTTGTTGAGCCTTCTCTTACCCTGGGACTTCCTGTCTGATGCACACAGGTGAGGCTCCAGATATTCCTGTCTGCGTGGTCAGGAAAGCAGTCAGAGGAAGACTTCCAGCCTGCTTCTGTCTGATGGATGCTCTGGGCTATCTGTTTGGTTTATTTGTATGTACTGAATCTGACTTCTTGTTACTTGAGACCTGAACCTTTTCCCCTGTTACACAAAACCACCACAAATGCTGTTTCAGGGTTCTCTGAAGTGCTGGTGACTCCAAGTGATACTGTTAGACCTTCTCCAGTACAAGAATGCAGGGGCGAGACGGCTAAAGTGTTGCTGGGATTGATCTTTTGGAGGCTTCGGTCTAGGTTAGATTTACTAGTTGTTTTCTTTTAGTGCATAGAAACTCATCAATAAGCAAATGTATATTTTCAACATATGCTATGGAGCTGTAGATTTGTTTATCATACTGAATATTTCTGTGAATACTTCTGCTGGTTCCCAAAAGATTGAGTCACACTTATGTACAAGAAGTCTTTGCTCTCTGTTGTCTTACTGCTCCTTTATAACCACTGTATAAATCTACTCTCTTCTGTTACTAATCCTTCAAAAGTGATAGAAGTCTTCAAAGCAGAGATGATCTTACTTGTTTATGGGAATGATATGAGTTACTGATGCACAGCTTACATGTGCTTAAGATTGGTGTAAAAGTCATTTGCTTTTGATGACACTTTGTGGCATAGAAATCAGTATATATTTTCATTTTTTTTTCATAGATTTTAAGACATCATTCACAATTAATTGCTTTGGTATAATTTTTATGACATAATAGTCGTGGTGTTTCTTCAACCCCCGCGCTTAAACCAATCCCTCTCTCTATGGAGACAAATCACATGCCACAAAAGTAATAAAAATTATAAGCCCTGTAGTGTAAAGCAAATCTAAAACAAGCCAGGACAGACATATTTTTACATATAACCTAAGTTTAAATTTAGTGTAGTGTATTGATCCCTTACTTAGCCTTTAATAAAACAGGATTCAAAGGTATTTATATCTAAATAAAGAAATAAAACTAATTTCATTCCTCCTGTCCTTATGTACAACAATGAGAGAGTAAGACCTTTGTCTTGTAAAGGTAAAGAACATTTAAATTGCAGTCTTAAGAGGAATTGCTGAAAGGGATGTGTTACAGCCTGAGGACTCTCCTTGAGGTCAGTGCAGTAGAGTGTAGGCTGGAAAGTGAGTCAGAGTATCAACGGGATGCAGATGTGAAACTCAACAAAATACAGGCTAAAAATTATTTCCATTGATTTTAATGGAGCTCCACTAGGGATGAATTTAAACCATTACAAAGAAGCGTTGGTCTGGTATTTTACAGCTAGGATCATGTTTCTTATGCTGAATGCCAATGTTCACTTCTCAAATGTCAGAGTTGTTTAATTACTTTACTTCACCTTTTAATTTTTGAAAGTATTTAAAGTGTTGCCAAGGGGCGTTCGAGTGGAAAGGGCAAGTCAGGTTTGTGTTCATTGTTTTCTTTTGTTTATATTGAAGTAATGCATATGTACACTAGTCATACCTTACTATCCCTTAAGTATACATACCTTGGGTAAATATTATACACTTCATATATCATATGTCACAAGAGGATGAGGGGCTTACAGTTGCATGTAAGAGGTGCTTGCAGGCTAGATCTAATGGACAGGAGGAGCCTGGGAAGTCTGGAGACACCCTGGATCAAAGTGATAGTTAGCATTATCACTGGCTCTAACACTTACTTTCTGCAAACACGACTGCAGGAGGCAGCATTTTATTTGCTTTTATGAGCTCTTTTCTGACCTTTGCAGGCAGTTGAGCAAAATATGACTGTTCGTACAAACCGCTTTATATTTCAACAGCACTGAAGGAAAATAACAAGAAACAATAACTATCATGTTTTAGATCAAATGCAGGATAGATTTATTGAGGGAGGTGCAGGGAAACTGTAGCTGCCTTTTCCCTTTAATGTCACTCAGGATGGGGTGTGCCCACTGTCATACGAGATGTCCCTTCTGTCCACCCATGGCTGTGGGAGCTCTGAATTTAAGCAGTGATAAATGGTATTTTTTGTCAATGGATGGCATAAGCTAGAATACATGAAAATTAAAAATATGCATACTTTGATTTTGTCCTTGAATTTTCAAGGGTTTGTTTTGGTGTAGATCTATGTACTGTCGCTTCCAGGTGGCAGCTAACAAGATAGGGCAGAAGACAGTTTTCAGGTCTCCACAGCTTACTAGTTGGGCATAGGAACAATTTCTTTTTAAGGTGGGTTAAACACAGAAGTTCAGTCACACTGATCTAATCAAACTTAATGGTTCAGGAGCATCTTTAGATACAATGAGTGCTGAGACAGAAAAAAAAATGCCAAGATCAGGTATTTCTAAGACCACACAGCTGGCTCCTTTTAGAAGGTTTTTGGTCATTCTCTGCAGGTCATCCACAGCAGTCAGCTGTTAGACCTTTATCTCTGCTCCTCTCTTTTCCAGACTGTTCTCTGTTCAGTGTCTTCTCACTGGTAACAGCATATGTCCACTTTGCATTCTTCCTACTTGGAAATCTATGTCAGTTCAAGATAGAAAGCTTAAAAAAAGTATCCTTCAGGCTTAGAAATTATAAAGTTCTTTAAGCATGTTAGACCTGGGTTCTGGGATATATAGTTTTGATTATTTATAAGATTAATTTTAGAAGCGCCCAAAAATAATTTGAAAAACATTTCTGTGATCTAGGAAAGGGCCTGTGCCGACTAGTCTTAAGGAATGCCTTCCTTCTCTCTTGCCAGAGGCATGTGACTGTAATGCATTTCAGTGGAGTTGGTCTCTCTCAGTATGGCAAAATAGCAAGAACCTTAAGTCTGTTATGAAGAAATACAATTTTAGTCTACTAGTTATGCTGAATTTTAGAGATTAGAAACAAATATTTTTTAATAGGCTGATGTACATGGAAAGAACAAACCAGCAATAACCAATGCAATCTCCAACCCTAATATATTTTGTGATTGAATCTTCAGTACTGGATTTTTACTACAGGCAATTTTGTATTTTGCTTACTAAAAATATCCAAGGGATTTGATGTGATCCATGTAGCAGAACAGTATATAAATTTCCTAAAGGCCTGGGGATAGTGTTCTGCTGATGCTGCTGTTAGACAATATGCATAAAGGCGCATCTGCCGTGGCTCTTTCCCCGGCCCGTGGCTCCAGTGCTGCAGGGACGGAATAACAGCATTTCTTAGCACAGTGCTGCTGTAAAAAAATGTCTAGGCAAGGAGACTGGTGGGGGTGGGGGAGACAGGGACACATCTGTGAGGTGTCCAGTTGCACAGCACTCCTGCAGTGAGCCTGGTACCAGAGCCATTGCTTCAGGCGGGTTTGGTCATCTCTTCCACTCTGCTGGGTTCATCTTAGTGCACGGGGGCAGAAGGGTTCACGCAGGGCTCCTGTGTGTTTGGTTACCCCAGCACGTGCTGTTCCTGAGAGTTTGGCCTTGTGCTTCGGACTCCTGGACGTCCTGCAGCCAGACCAGCATTAGGTATGCCCTTGATTCACACATGGTTTAGTTGTAAGGCCAGAACGGACACCAGGATATGGCCCCAAGCAATATATGGTTGTGCAGGAGTGACATGTTTTCATCCTGTCTCAGTTTTAATTATACAGCTTCTTTGTTCTCAAGTGGCTTGCCTTATGGCAGGAGTGTTAGACTTTGTTTCCTCCCTACTGCTGATAAGGTGGGGCAGGCTCTCTGTGACTTCTTATCCTGCTTAATTTTCCTGCCCATTTGTGCCCTTCATTTCCAGGTATCGAACAGGGAGGAGTTTAAGGCGTCGGGTGTCCCCTCCTTCCTGCTTTCTGTGAGACAGCCCTCCTTTACTCCCCTGCAGAGGAGCACCCGCTCTCTGCCTGGTGCTTGCCATGAGGACAAACGGGTTGTTCCTTTTCGCACTGCAACACTTCATTAAATTCTTCAATTAAAACCCCAGGCTGTCAGGTGACAGCTGACCTCTTGTTCCAGCTGTAGGGAGCCGGCGGGACAGGCTGCCAGGCCAGCTGCTGCCAGGAGGGCTCGCAGAGGGGCGTCCTGGGCAGGGGGGGGGGGATTTCAGTGCAGATGATGGACTTCTGGGTGCCCCAGTTTTCTCTGTAATGAGATTAATTTTACCCTTATGACCTCTGCCTGCCCCTTCCCTCTGAAGGTAAAAAGTAATATCTGTACCTGCCACCAGTGTGCTTTGGGGAAAGACAGAAGGCGGAGGAAAATGGAGTGATTACTTTGGCATGGAGACCTACAGTTCATTTTGTTTGAGTCCTCTTTTTGCTGTAAGATTTCTTTGGCTTTAGTAGAATAGTATTTATTACAATTAATTACGTTTAAGTGGGCCATGTGGTATTTGGAGTGGAAGTGGGCACACTACGCTGCGGGGATGGAAAAATATGGCAGCATCCCCTGGGTGGTAAATTTCTGACACAGCTTGGGATGACAGGATTCAGCTGAGACCCTGGCTATTGAGATTTTGGGAATGTGTGACTTATTCCTGTAAGCAACATTGAATATGACCCACGATGGGGCCAAGCTTGCCTCCCAAATTTAACTATTTTTTAGTTGTACGCAGATGGATCATTTTACCTTGATGCAGTACTTGCAGAGCTGTAATTACAAGTGAGTGCTTAACAGCAGTGGTAGTTTTGGAGAGCGATGTGTGTGGTTTTTTGCAGGTAATAAAATGGAAAATCCAATTTGCAATTGCAAAGCAAGCCCCTGAGTGATACATGATCTTCATAGCAGCACCGGTCAGAGGGTTACGGCTAATCACAGTGCTGGCTTGTGTCCCCGGTGGCCTGTGCCTGAAAACTGAATAGCGAGCAGCGTGAGCCTGCACCTTGAGCCAGCATAGATTTAGACACACCAGTTTCTAGCTTATTAGGTCCTCTTTGTCACAGTACTTAATCCTGCTTCCTGATCCTTGTTAGAACAGAGCCCCTTAATAAAAGGAGATGGGTGCGAGGCTCCTAACGAGGCGCACTGAAGCGTGAGGCAGCGAGGGCAATTGCCGCCTGACTGACAGAGGGGTGAAATGCTCCCTGCCTGTTGTTATTTCAAAAGAACAGGCCTCAGACAGCTGACAGATGAGCTTGCTGAGGTAATGGTAACTTGTTGATAGGCTGATATGAGATGCATGACATCTTTTCACAAGGTATAATGGTCTGTCTTTACTCTAATTGTGTTAACCCTTTTTACAGAGAGAAACACGTCAAGGATTAGCTGTAATGTAGAACATGCACCGAAATGGCCAGCAGATACACAGCTTGAAGCAGCTCCCGTAGCATGCATGTGTGTTCATGCTACTTACACGAGTGCCTTGAATTTTGAAAAACTAGCACATCAGGTTGATTTCAGATTTCTCTGACAGCTTGGCTGACTCAGTCTTCAAAATCTTGTAATTTTTTTTTTTGCTTTATTTCCCATAGTTAAAGATTATTTTATTTTTTTAATTTGTTATTTTAGATTTCTGGGCAAAGGGTAGGCCTCTCTTCGTCATAAAATTCACAAAAACACATTTAAAATGGTTGCACAGATTTCTTATTTAAAGAACACAAGAAAATATTTCAATGGCTAGACCATGCTGGAATTCAGCCTGTTGTATCCATAGTCATGAAGGAGTTTCAGTAGAGTACGTACTGTTTTGGTTCGGGGTGGTAAACATTGACAAAACAAGCAAACAAACAAAAAACCCCCGAGCAAACCCCTAAAAAGGTCTCTTAAGTCTTCCTGTCAACAGAATAGGTAAAACTGGCATGTTGCAAGAATAATGTTTTTGTTTGTTTTTCTCGGTATAGAGAACTATAACCACAGATCAGTGGTAGCATCTTGGTACAAACAAGATGTTGGGCCCTGGGAAGGCAAAAAGCCTGTTGGGCGTCACTTGTTGACATAATGCTTGGAGCAGCGATAGAGAAATGCTTTGCAATGCTAAGCTTCAGCAGAGTCAACTCCTACCGCAGCGTCATTCTCCTTTCCTTCCTGCAAGCCATGGTGGAGAGGGGTACTTTGCTGAATTGTCCCATAGGCCTGAAGATTTTGTTTAATGGTCGAGTTGTGCGAGACTTTCAATGCTGCAACAGAGCTAGGAGGTTTAGAGTTAGGAATCAGGAAGCCCCACATTCAACTGCAGTTGTTCTGCCCAGGCTGACTGAATTTACTCACCTGCAGGACACCCCAACACCTATGTGCACTATTAAGCCCTGCTTAAAACTAATTTGATGAATAAATATTATATACAGTGGGCTGAGTTCAATCCTGTTGTGCAATATGTTGTAGCACTGTGAAATGAATAGAGTGGAACTGCATCCATTGTTGTGGGAACTACTATGTCCTCCTTTTCCTCTCCACTAAGACTGAAATATTTGCTTTTATTATGGTTGTACTCTGTCCTGGTTTCAGCTGGGATAGAGTTAATTTTCTTCCTAGTAGCTGGCATAGTGCTGTGTTTTGGATTTAGCATGAGAATAATGTTGATAACACACTGATGTTTTAGCTGTTGCTAAGCAGTCCTTACACTAAAGTCAAGGACTTTTTCAGCTTCCCGTGCTCTGCCAGGTGCACAAGAATTTATTTTATTTTATATTATTTCAATTATTAAACTGTTTTTGTCTCAACCCACAAGTTTTCTTACTTCTGCCCTTCCAATTCTCTCCCCCATCCCACCGGCAGGGGAGGGTGAGTGAGCAGCTGTGTGGTGCTTGGTTGCTGGCTGGGGTTAAACCAAAATTCTCTGAAATGAATGAAAAGTTTTATATTCACAGCNGTGGGCTGAGTGTCAGTCGGCAGGTGGTGAGTGGTTGCATCGCTTGTTTTTCCTGGGGTTTGCACCTCTTTTTGTTGTTTTCCTTTTCACCATATTATTATTATTTTATTTTATTTTATATTATTTCAATTATTAAACTGTTTTTGTCTCAACCCACAAGTTTTCTTACTTCTGCCCTTCCAATTCTCTCCCCCATCCCACCGGCAGGGGAGGGTGAGTGAGCAGCTGTGTGGTGCTTGGTTGCTGGCTGGGGTTAAACCAAAATTCTCTGAAATGAATGAAAAGTTTTATATTCACAGCAAGGTATTTCTTTCAAATTTTTCATATTTCAAATTTTTTTCCTATGCTGTTTTGTTTAATCCCTTTCAGGTAATTTGGATTTGACTGGTCAAAAGCAAGTCTTCAAAGCAGAGAACAATCCTTGGGTTACCCCTATTGCTGACCAGTTCCAGCTGGGAGTATCTCATGTTTTTGAATACATTCGTTCAGAAACATATAAATAGTAAGTATTACATGTCACTTATATACTGTAGCTGTGTTGGCTTTTTTTCCTGTAGTGTGTTTGGTTTGTAGTGTGTAGTGTTACCAGCTACAGCCTTCTTTCATAATCCATCCAGTAGCTTGGTATTCAGGGTAAATATGCAAACCTGTACATTTATATTAAGGAATTTCACTCACAAGAAGGTAAATAAATGTGATTTAGACATGTTAGGAAAGCACAAAGACTGTTTGATGCTGTCCTGCATTTCTTGTTCATTTCTAAGAGCTATTAAGTAACATGAGAGCTGTAAAAGAGCAAGCATTGCAAGCCTTTGAGAAGTAGTAATTTTAAGTATGTACAGTAAGGTTTTGTAGATCAAAACAGATATTTGTTAGCATTTTTGGATGCAGGTTGTTGTAATCTGAAAGAGAGGTCCAAGATTCAAACCTGGACTGGTATACAAAAGTCTACAACCCTGGTAATTCAAATACACTGTTGAAGAAAGTATTAGTATCTGTAACTGGAAAAAAATAAAACTTGTGCTGGGACTTCTCCATGCTAAGCATTTGTTTAGGAAAGAATGTCTTTAATCATTCACTGAATTGAAATATTTCTTTTCACTAAAAATTTCTGCGTTACCAGTCCACAGTAAAACCTTAGATGGGAAATTGTTTTTACATGTCTGACAACAACCTTGATGCTGTCTTCCTAGAAGCAATAGGTACAACGCACAGTGCA
This sequence comes from Balaeniceps rex, assembly GCA_013401315.1. Classification (NCBI taxonomy): domain Eukaryota; kingdom Metazoa; phylum Chordata; class Aves; order Pelecaniformes; family Balaenicipitidae; genus Balaeniceps; species Balaeniceps rex. The sequence goes on from VYZW01041569.1 coordinate 17,014, forward strand.
ACTTCTAGGTTGGAAAGTTAGTTTTTGCATTTCCCCTTTATTTAAAAAATATATTTTAGTAATTTAGAAGCATTTCTGACAATTTTTTATACAGTAGCTGTCTGAACTCAATTACCAAAGGAGGGTATTTACCACAAGTGAAGGTTTTGGGATTCCAATTAAGTAACTGAGATGTAAATTTCTATATGAAACTAAATGATCCAGCAATGGCTTTTGTGGGCTGTTCTTCATTTACAGAATTTAAGTGAAAAGGATCACAGATGGGAGAGTGGTTACAAAAATCGTGTGTCTCCGAAGTGTCCTGATATTTATGTGGTAATACGTAATCTGAAGATAGATTTATTCATAGATTTAAGTAGGCTGCAACACTCTTCTTCCAGTAGTACTCTGTACTACAGACATGGTGTAGGGAAACGGCTGTCTCTCTCCTTAGACCATCCCTTCCTCAGTCCATTGTGTAGCTGCATCTAGATTTCTTGATAATGTTTTGTAATTTTTGTATTGGCAATTTTATATTTCTGTTTGCTGAGCAATGTAGATTAGGGCCCCTCATGCAGTTCTCACAGGGACAGCTCTGGGCATCATGAGGACAGCAAAGTTTCAAGGACTGAAGTGCAGTTTTGAGAATTTGACCCATTCAGTTTGGGGGGGTGGGGGGCTGTTGTTATATAATTAAAAAGAAAAAACCAAGATTTTATAACTGTTCATACATTAAACTGCTCTGGCAACTTTCCTTGTGCAATCAAAATTGGCATAAAAGGTTCTGTAATTCATCACTTGCCTCAACTATTGCTCCTTGGTTTTAATTAGCCATATTATGTTTGCTGTCTTGTTCTTTGCTGAGGTGTAACAGTGTCTTATTGGCTAATGGGCTGATTTTTATTTTGTCCACAGTAAATACTTGAAGCCTGTATAGTTAACAGTGTAAGCAAAATCATTAATAGGGGGAAAAAATAAAATCAAAGAATCTTTCCATGGCTCATTCATGGCTTCTGTTTTGATCTTAGAAGCTTATTCAGTTAAAATGTCATTATTTTCAGATATTAGTGATGAAAACTAAATACATGCAGATGTTAATAATTAGATGTCATTTTTTTATATTCAGCATATAACCATTTTATATTTAAACCATAAATTAAAAATATCTGTATAATTTTGTTAGAATCCCAGTAGCAACTTCTTTTGATTCTTGATTGTACTTGTTTCACATGCTATAAAGAGAGTTTGTATATTTTTCTGCTGAAAAAGATTTTCATTTCCAGTTTCCTTTAAATATGTGATCTGAGAATTACTTGGATGCCACCTGCTACAGACATTTTTTCTGTTTGCATTTGATTTTAGGTGTTAAAACTCATAAGCAATGGCATAATCTAGGTAACAGGTCTAGTAGCGTTATTGTGCACAAAAGCAAATAAGCTGTGAACACAAAAGAAATAAAAACTTCTTTTTGTGATGAAATTTTCATCTTTTCCCACTAACAACTATACACCGCCTTCCACTTCCTTTTTCTTTCAGAGCCTATGTCCAGGTACTGTGTCTTTTTTCACATCAAGTAAATCACAAGGCTGAGATGCGAATGTAGTAATTTTCTCTGTAGATACCTAACTAAGCAAAATTGAGTTCTTGGATTTTTTTTTTTTTTTAGATCATTCAGCCAAAAGAAAAATTTAAAAGTTAACTTGCAACATTTGATAGACCCAGCCAGCTTAACTTTTACTCTGAGACAAAGCAGTACAGTTAAATGGATGATTGGATAGAATGCTGTTTAGATAACCTCACTTGCAACGCTGAGAAGAGAGAACAGCTCACATACGTTAGCAGCTGACAATCAGATCCGAAAGTTTACTTTCAGTACCTTCATAAACCAGGAACTATACATCTATATGGTAGATGGATTTTGAGCTCCAGAGACGGTAATTGTCTCCCTATGCCCATTGCTTTTGCTGGCTGATTGGAAATATTGATTTTACTTTCTTTACAAGTCTAACATTGTCTATACTAGCTAAGACAGAGAGTGTATGCTCATACACGAGTGCCAAGTTTCAGGGCCTTAGCAAGTTACGTTTCACTAAGTGGGTTTATGCTCATACAGTTTATTTTGTGTTTGCAATGACTAGAACATCATATTTACTTGGTTGCTGTTATCTCAGCCAGAAAGTGGTAACTCAGTAAGTCTTGGCAATGCGCTCACTTGCAGTCATGTTACTAAACCTTGAGGTTTCTACTGACGGCTGGCACAAGCCATAACTGTACGCTGCAGTCAATATTGGAGATTTCCATTCAGATTCTGTGAGGTTGCACTTGTGAAGCAACTACCAAATAGATCACAAACCTCTTCTTTCCTTTGTGAAATGTACTGGCTGTTTCAAGCATATTTAGTGAAAAATTACACCCCATTTTTAGCCTTGTCTTAGGATCTTCATACTCTAGTGATTAATTGGTAAGTAGGGATGACACCATGAGGGATGATTATTTCTAAAGATAAAATGTAATTTGTCTCACATACTTTTACATTTTCACACTCCTGTTTTACGTGGTACTTGCGCATCAAGTATAAAACTGGAATTGCACTTTACTTCAGAAGTGTGTTAGCCAGTAGGACCCTCAGATCAGCTCTTCTTACTTTGTAACTTCTTTCATTTCCTTTAATTTCCTTACCTTTCATGAGAAATGGTGCCAGGTGATTTTTTCAACCCTCATTTTTCAAGGAAGACTTGTGCTGACAAAAAGATGGGCCATATTTTGTGGCAGAAAATGTGTGTGGAGGGGCTCTTAATTCTTAACAAGAAATTCAGCAGCTCTTGGCACTTTGCTAGCTTTTGTTGGCTAAAATATGCCCACTGCACATATCATCCTGTGACAGCATCATTTGGAAATAGGTCAGTTTGCCAGGTATATAACGATTCTTAATATCTGACTGCCATGGTAACTTTCTGAAAGTTAAGTTAGTAAGCTGAATTTTGGCTTTGATTCTATATGTACTCAGGAGCTGCCATTAAACTCCCTGTGTGATGTCATGATAGTGTTGAAAAGCAGTTGAAGAACTTGCTCAAACAGTAAAGGGTAATGGCAACCTCATCTCTTCAA
>VYZW01041569.1:24439-51575 GCA_013401315.1 Balaeniceps rex
AATTAAAAAAAAAAAGAATATTTGAAAGAAAACATTGTCTATTTGAAGGTTTTATGTTTATAATTTGTTTGTAAGCTTTGAACTGTTCTTCTCTTCTGGATGCTGATGAAAGTTCAGAGCATTTTTCATATACAATACAATTAAGTGTTCATCTTTCTGCAGTGTCATCAGCTGCATGCAACCTAGTTAATTGTCCTAGATTTAAACAAGTCATATACTGCACATTTAAATTCATATCCTACAATAGCTTCCATTTTTACATACAGCCATATATTAACAGTTTTTCATTAAAAATGTTCATTCAAATACTTACACTTCTAGAACAGGTATTCTCATTGTTCGTAGAGGGATTGCTCTTGTGCATGTGCTTGTAGGATGAACCTTTAGTAAGTACTACCTTTCCTTTCTCGTTTGCACAGTGTGGTTGTCCTGGGCCCTGTGCAAGGGATAAGATGGTGTTACATGTCCAACAGTCCATTGCTGAAGCTCACTTCTGTATTTCAGTGACTTTTTAGCCTGGCATCTTTACCATTTGGCCCCTGACGTGGATGCACCATCTGTGCCAGTGGTGGCTGTGACCTCCTGTATTTTAGGGTGGTTTCAAAGGCTGGGTAAAGATAGTGGAAAAGAGATGACCTCAGTGATCTACCTTAGGTGAGATTCTCTGAGATGCTGCATCTCCTGAGAAGATGAACTCATGGGAAATCAAGCTTCCCTCGAAGGATGGCAGGAAGCAAGATCCATCATAGCTAAAAAATAAGCAAGTGTTAACAATCCTGGTTCACACATTTTGATCACGTACCAGTAAAAAATTTTAATTAACCAATAAAAATCTTTTCTCAACCTGATGTGGGGAAATATAAAAATGTCATTTACATTTGGTTCTGTTGTATCAAAGGCATGGTACTGTATATTTTATATGAAAATACTGATTCTTATTCCAACCAAATGTTGTATTTATTGGCTGTATTTTAAAAATTGATAAATATATTAGTACATTATTTCCAACAGAGAAAATAGATGACTCAGAGTCCTGACATCTTTAGACAACATTTACATGCAAATCTGTAACTCTTCCCTAAAGAAGAGCAAACTGGAACCCATGTTGAAGGATAAACAAGAAAAACAGTATCTCTCTATATTTGTGTTTATATATTACTAAGATGGATATGTAATAAAAACAAAGATATCACTGATGTATCTGACAAATATAGATACTACACATATAAATACTGGTCTAACTACTGATATTACCGTTCCCTTTGTGAACTTTCATATAAAGTTTAGAATATTATGCAGTAGTCTATTTACCACGTCAAGGATGATAACCCAGGGCTTAAGTCACTGGGGCAGATGTCTAGGGCTGTGTTAGAAGCAGAATTGGAATGAAGAAGTGAGGAAAGTGCAGAAGCTGAGGACTTGCTGAAACCAAAGGTAGGGAAACAGTGACAGTAGGATACAGGATTTGAGTAGGGAAGCAAGACAAAGTTGCATCTAACTGTAGGGCAAGGCAAGATCAGTAGCTCAATTAAAAATCAGTGGTAATTAAGGTAAAATCCAAAATGAGAAACAGGTAGGGATGTGTCAAAAAAACTGGTAAGATACAGAATCAAGGAACTGGCCTCAAGGACAGGTTGAGGTCTAAGCAAGCAAGCAAAGTGTGAGATGTGCAACTGCAGGCAAGTGGCACCCTGAGCTGGAAAAATGATAGGTGGGATTGAATAAAGTATGCACAGTGGGAAAGAGGGCCAATCCAAAGTGGGATCTATCTTCTTACGCTCTTAGTAATCGGAGAGACTGGTTACGGCTATCTGATTATGATAAATCCTAGAAATTAAATGGTACCTCTTCTGAACTATGATAGATTATTAATAGTGATGAAGGAAGGAAAGTCATGTTCTCTGATGCTTCTGTTCTATGTTCAGTGCAAGCAGGATGATCTTTTGGGGAAGACAAGTTATTTCTCAGCCCACTGAGTAGAAGCCTGACCAATGTTTTGTTGTGAGAAATGTTTTTAAACCTCCAGGCCTGTGGACATGCACTAAGAAGGTTTAGGAGACTTGACTGACAAAGTCTGGGCTCACCAAAGTTCAGTCTTAATTAAATTGTGGTGTCAGGGAAATACCAAAAAGTGACAGTAGTGCTAGTATCCTTCCAACATCAAGGAAGGCAAATAGACCAAACTGGGTTATTATGACCTACCTAGTTTACTCTGACATCAATTTTGGGTTAAATAGTGAAGAAGGACATGGGATTCTGCTAGTGAAGATTTAAAGAATATGACTGTAGTATGTGTATAATTCATACAATCAAGGCATGAATATGATTTTGAGAACTATTTCCTAAAGAAAGGTTATGAATTTGGTTGGTCAAGACAACCCTTTAACTACATAGAATTTTGTGAAGCGTTTAGCTTGTACAGCTGCACAATGTTCTCATTAGAAAATGAACACTATAACTTCAATAAAACACTAAGAAGAATTAACAACTGTCTGATAGGTCTTGGGAGATAATTACCAACAAGGACATTTCTGTGAGCTCCACAGAAATTGACCTGGAACTGTTCAATGTTCTTCTCAAGTATTTGGAAGCAAATATACAGTCGTTTCTGATTAAAAATTATAGATGACCTGGAAGTTGGTGAAAGACAACAGTGAAAATACGGGCTGTCCTGGGTCACTTAATGAACTGTGCCTGTACATAGTTTATTTTAAAGCGGTTCAAAGAAGAGTTGCGTGTCTGTGAATTAGGTATGCAGGATGTACCACATGTTGTGGTTATGATTACAGGAGGAGATAAAAAGGAGTGAATACTGCTTTCCAGAAAGCAATTGGCTCTGAAAAATGTTTTAAGAGACGTAATATAACTGAAGTGCACTGTCAGCTCACAGTTCAATGCTATATCTGAAAGGCCTAAAAGAAGCCTTGGGTTAGTGAGTACAGGAATAGGAACGTACTACTTTCAACATCAGCTGAGGCTAATACTGAATTTAGTTCTGGTGTCAGTAGTTTTAAAGGGATGTTAAAAATGTGTTTAGATACAGACACCTCAAAATTATTTGAGCACAGAAGTCAAGCAGATTAAGAAAAGAAAGCAAGGTACAACCTTGTAAAAGGATGCTTATTAGGGCAAGCTGCCAGGGAAAGTAGCAGATTCATTTTCTCTTATTGTCCTCTGATTGCTTCGGGATACTTTCTGGAAAAACGAGCAACATCTCGGTATGAAAGTTACTGTATGAACCATGATGGCTTTTAATATATTATGCCTAGTATACAAAGATGATGATCTATTTCCTGGTTTTAGACTTCACCAGAACTGCCACAATTTTACGGCCTCGTATCCAGTAGTGTGCTCTGCTGCTCTAGCTGCTGTGGGCGTGGTGGGTCCAGCTCCTCATCTCCAATGGATTCAAGGGGGGTTTTCTCAACATTTCTGGGTAGTGTTGTTGCTAACCAAAGGCAGTGTGTCCAAAATGCATGCAAGTAAGAAACTTGACTGATGTTCTCTGAAGGTGCCTCACCTAATCTTTTTTTTTTTTTTTGTGAGGATATTGCAGAGAACAGAATTTGGACTTTACAGTAAGTAACAAAAAGGATAGAGCATTTTAAAGAAAATCCTCAAGACTGCAACAGGGAGAAGAATTAATAGGAAATGGCAGACAAAACAATACTAATTGAGAACTAATGTGGAAAACATGTTGGTAGCAAGGGTTTTCTGGTAAACTTGTGTAGCTAACAGTAGTGGTAAGCCTGTTAACCCTTTGTAATCTTCAAAATTCAGTTGATTTGCTTTCTTGTTTTCTTCTTCAGAGTGGTTCTTTACAACCAAACAAGAAGAGTTACTGCACACATTTGCTGGTTTTATTTGAGAGATAAATTAAAAAGTGGCGCTTTTATAATGAAGCAGAACTGTCTGCAATTTCTATTCTCTATGCAGTCATATCTGTTTTATTACATGCCGGCTTTTATTGAACTCCAGTTTCTTATTTCAGTCTCACATTATTTGAGGGTTTTGTGTGATCTTTAGCAATTTTTTTACCCTCCTGGTGAGGGCTATCAGTTAGATAGTGTCCCTAATTTTATGATTGCCTTTATCAACTGTTTATCCAGTGGAAGGCTGAGATGGGAATGATTCTGGTGTAATTTGCTGGAGCCACTTGTAGTGCAAGCTCTGATAAACTTTTTAAAAGCTATGATTTTATTTTAGCAGGTATTACTGCCATCCGGTTTATATGCACTTTTACAGCCCCTTCTACCTAAGGCACAGTGTTGAAAATGGTTGTGATCAGATTTCATTTTAAATTCTTGTTATGAAAATCAGGAGCTTCTACTGTATGTGACACAGGATTTCTCAGTCCTGCATTTCAACACTTTCCTCCGTCCAAACAAGAAATGTCCTACTGTTAAAGCTGGGGATAGTCAGATTTAGGTCCTGTTTAGGCAAGTCCTTTTGACTACAGCTTTGCAATGGCTTTTTTCTATTCTGTACCCAACCACGTTAATAATTTAACCCTAAAAATCTGATGTACTGAAAATCAGTTAGTATCAAATATCCCAGGAAAAAATATCCTGTAGTTTTTCTTCTTTATTACACTTGGTTGGGAAATTGGGGAAAGAAATTATAGTCTAAAATGAAGTATGCAGGAGCATAAAGAGTAAATAGAATTACTTAGGATACTGACCATTCAATTGCTCCAGCTTCACCAAAGCAATAATAATAAATGCAAAAATATTAGCCCTCTTCATAGTTTTGCCAGATGTTTTAAGAAGCTGGCTCCAGTGCTAGATGTAAACAGCAGCATTTATTTCACTGAGCGGGGAACAGTGATTCCCTGAATCCTTTTGTTATCCATAAAGCCCACTTATAAATTTATAATCAGATAATTTTTCAATCCTACAATCATATCTCTTGCAACAAAATGCTGTCACATGATGGTAAATACATGCAAAGTAAATGGAGCAAATCCTAAACCCAGTGCTGTAGGTATGGTTCCCCTTGACAGGAAAAGGAGAAATTTGATCCGTATTCATATGTATACCCAGATCCCTACCTCTGGCCTGCTCCAGTGTCTAGTTTTGTGGGACTTTCTGCACGTTAAATGTTTTTGGGAGTATCCAAGGAAAGAGAGTGGGACCACAGAGTCCAGGACTCTTCAAAGATGCATTGCAAGAACCTGCTACATGCAAAGGCCCCAATAAGGAGATATCACAGTTTTGGAAGAATGGGATTTAGGCCTGGATATATGTGTGCCAGTGCTGCCTCCTAAAATACAAGTGAATTTTACTTACAAAAGCTGCAACTCTGAGAAGACAGTTTTTAGTCACCTTTCAACTGGATATAATTTCCAAGCTAAATTCTGAATGTTAGTTTTGATTATTGCATTTGATACTCTGTCTCCTGTTCATTTCTTGGCTGTCCCAAATTTAGATTTACTCTAATGTTGACTTTAAAAAAAGGAAAGGTATGCAAGGACTGGCAGTGATGATCCTGAATATAAATTGTATCAAGCAAATTGATGCAAGATAAAATTACCAAATCAACCTTTTTTATTCTATATTTTATGGAATATCTAATGTATGTTTGGCAGTAATTTACTCTTGCACATGAATTTCTGACAGTTTCGATTCTTTGGGCTTATTAATCAATGTAGTCAGCACCAGAGCAATTTTTATGAGACTCACTAGTCATCAAAAATTTATTACAAGATAAATCAAAGAAACAACTAGCATCTTAATAGGGTGAACAAAGAGGCATGTAAAAGATCATTCAAGACTACATGTTTTTGACACTTGTGTATTGCATTTACTGCTAGGGTCAGAGGTTTTGTTTGCACTTTCATTAAAATAGTCATCACTGTGACACAATTGCTTCCTTTTGTGCTAGACTTTTCTTCCTTCATTTTTTTTATATATGTGTATGTGTATTTCATGTTAGCACCATTCTGGTAAAGCATGAAACTTCTATGTAAAAAGTAATTAGAACTTTAATTAAAATCTGAAACTTTTATAGTTAGTTGCAGTAGGTTGTGTGCACTTCAGGAGTAGGGTGGGATGGAATTATGTTGCGAGTAGCACCAGCATGCCCTGAATATGCTTGTGTCTGATCCAATTGCATAAGGAGCTCTGATATTCATTACAGTTAAACCTCTAGTGTCTGATTTGATACAGTAATCTTTCTACATTCTGAAAAGATTACGTGTTTCTTGTTTCATATTTTAAGAAGAATTTCCTGGTCATGCTTCTTGTGGCCATCATTGTAAAAGTAAAGCTGAATACTTCCCAAATCTACCTTTTTGTTAAAGCAAAATGCTCATCTTACCAAAATGCTCTTGCATTTAACATTTGCATTGGTTGAGTCTCCTCCCCAGTCTGTGCATGAGCAATGGGCTTCCCTGGCCCAGCTGGCCTGTTCGACTGCAAGGGGACGTTGCCACAGGTGTGTGGTAAGAACATACTGGTGACAGCACTGGGAGTGTGGCTGGTGGCTTCACCTTCCCCTGATAACTGCTGTTGGCTCCCTGGCATGAATGTGTCTGTGGGAAAATCCACGGGCAAGCTGGTAGCCCTGTCCTCAGAGGAGGGCAAGTGTTTGGGGAACGATGAAAACAGAAAATTGCATTGTTTCATGGGGCCTGGCTTCAGCTCAGTACTCAAACGTAGGTGTGTCAAGCAGTCACAAGAAGGGCAAAAGAGTCACCTTAGGTTGTCCCTATAGTCAAGGGGGCACCTCAGGGGCCAAGGCACTTCACCAAAAATGTAAGTGATGCTCTTGAGGTCCATAGGGGCCCTTGGCCACCACTCCATGGGTGGTACGCTGCTGAAGCAATCGAGTGACACCAGCCCTGTGTGTCCACCCCTGGCCGTGCATTCCTACCTGCGTGCTCAGGCCAGCACTGGCTCTCGTGTGACCATGTAGCAAGGGGGTTCAGGGTGCTGATATAGCTGGAAACTAATTACTTATTTTGGCAGTTTTAGTCTGAATTACTTCCTTGAACTCAGTGCCTGACAGCCAGCGCTAGCCCAGAGGGCAGCGATGCACAGCCATGGAAGAGGTAGCCCAGCTGGGGTAAGTTTAAGTTGCAGGGGCTGGTTACATGAGCCCCTCAGCTGCATGTCCAAGGGCACGAGGAGGAGAACCTGGGTCCTTATGTGCATTTTTCACTGCATGCATCAAGTGAAGCAAACCTCCAATGAAGAGAACATGAGTGCTTTTAAGAACTTAAAAATAAAAACTCCCCAACACCAGTGAACTAATGGGAAGTCTGGTTTGTCTATGTGCAGAAAATAGGGGGAGGGAAAAAATCCTGACAGCCAGTGTATTTCACATGAATCTGGTGATGCTGAAAATACACAAGTCTTGTTAGTGGAGTTCATGTAGCTAGCTTTCATACGTTTTGCCTAATAAAAAAATAACCGAAGGGAGATTGAATTTATTCTGTGTTAATAAACAGAAAGGATGTTTCTGGATGGCTATGAAGCGATGCAGAACTGTGAACACCACAAAAGAAACCCTACTGTTCCCTCTTCCACCCGATGCGTGCTTTTACAGCAGAAACATATTTAACTTCAGCATTGTCTTTTTCTGTGTTTGTAGTCCTAAGTATGACTGAAAATAGGGCTGTCTATGGGATGAATGGCTTACAGAAACACTGTTGTCTTGTAGCTCTTAAAGTTCATCTCCCTGGTCTGATTCCAATTCAAGTGAGTTATGGCTGAAAATGGTTGCTGTGGGTTGCTTACTTAGCGGTGTATGTAAGGTGTAAGAGAACTAGATACAGTTCTCTTATTTCTCTTATAGATACAGCTATAAAGGTGTAGTGGTTTTAAAACTAATGATAACATCCAGTAATCAATGCTAACATCCGACTGCAGCTGCATATTTTCTTTAACTCTCTTTACCAGCCTACCTACAGCTTCATCTGTGTGAATCTTACTGCAAGAGTAGATTTTTATCTTCTTTTTATTTTTGAGGTGTAATGAGACATGAAAGTTCTAAGCTGGTGTATTTGTCATTAACATGTCAAAATAACTAACCGTCTCTCTCTGTACCTTTTATATGGCTGTTGCTCAGTGGCATTTGCATTCAGAATAGAAAGGACTAATCTTCTCTGGTCTTGATTTTAAGGCAGACTGGAGTTTGGACTGGTCCAGATTTAGGACAGCTTTGTGGTGGAATATATAAAACTACAGTTAATAGAGCTGTTAAATACTGTGGATTAAAGGCTGTGATTTGGACAGTGGCTCAGGAGGCTTGCTTGAAATACATATGTATTTCAGAGTACTCCCAGTGTAAGTTTGGAAGCATCCATTGTATGAAAAGTGAAGTGGGAGTTTGAGATCCAAGTCTTTCTATAAATTGGAGAGGTATCAGGAAGCTGACAAGGTGTAAGTTAGAATCCCAGTCCTGCATCTGTCGCAGATTTCATGTATAGCTTTAGTGACTTCTGTACAGTGACTTTTCCTCAAGGATCTCAACACAAGGTAACTTTAGCTTAGGGCCATAAGCTCCTAAAGGTTGTACCAGGCTACTGAATGCATATACAGTAAACAAAAATGTGTATCCATTTTACCATGGAAAATCTGCAGTTCAGATGGCTGGTGAGAAATCGGCCAGCCAATAGCAAACCGGTGTTAGAGCACACAGTTTCTCTTTGCTCCGTTCACTGGGAACTCCGTTCACTTTATTCACAGTGTAAAATCTACCTGGCCAGGCCTTCATTTTCCATGACTTGACTAGAAGTTTCTCAAGTGCCATAGATAGGACAAAAGTGTAAAGATCTACCCTTTCTTCAGCACACAGAGTTCAAGCGGGGTGGCTTTCTGCTCTTCAGGTCCAAGATCCCGCAGCTCCTTCCATAGGACCTACCACTGATGGAAAGGGTCAAGAGCTGCTCTAATCAGTAGTACAGAGAACTTGAGGGACAGATGATTTCTTTTTTATGAGGTTGTCTCTTGTACCCTGCATTTTTGTTAGAAGCTAGTGAGGATGAATTCTGTTCAGTGTATTTGGATACTTACTGTACCTGACCTGATGCATCCGAGGTGGTCTCTGCTGTGACATTTTCAATATAACTCAGAGAGATGGTTCAAAAACAGTTTTACACATGAGTACATCAAATCATGCTGTATTGTCTACAGATTTCTCCACCAAGCCATTTTGCATTTTTTTTTAATTAGTAGTATTGACTCCTTTTTCTTTGTTTGTTGATTGGCTTTAATTTGCAATTTTACTCTGGGAATTGAAACAAAATAGTTTCTTCCTGAAGTGGGGTGAAATTCTTGGAAATTCAGTCTGGTATTTCTGGCATTTCACAATTTAGATTTTGATTAATTTGTTTACTCTTTGCTTCAGTTTTGAGACTATTCTGTAGACACATACCAAAATGAGATTTTAATCTCTTCCAGAAAAGTTGGTTTGTCCTGCTTTCCTCTTAAGTGCAGTCCTGTTCATATGATGACATAGTACCAACTAGATTGCCCTAGAGATTCAGCAGTGCCTGTGATCAAAATCTGGCTGACAGTCATGTATCAGTTCCAAGTGGTTCACTGCATAGATTCATAGTTTTGGAGGTGGCAAATATGTGTCTGAGAGTTGCAATAATCTGGACATCCCACGTTGTTTTATGGAGGAGAGTTTGCAGGCAGAGGTTCTTATGGACCACCTTGAAACCCACAGATGCATATTATTAGACTAGTGACAGTAACCTGAGCACTCACAAATATTTGACACTTCAGTTTGCAAAAATAAACATCTTCCCTTTACATACTGGTGTTGTGTTTGGATTCCTATTGGATTAGGGCAGTACTGATACTTGCTCCTTTTTCTGAAGATTTAATTTTATAAGCATTGCATTGCTTGATTATTATTTTTTTCACTAATATTTACCTATGGGCATATAAATGCCTGGTATTCTATGGCTTATGGTGTTATGAATGGTAATTAAAACTTCATATTCCCTCTGCTTGGCAACTCATGTGTCTGCTAATCTAGATAATTATTCATAAACTTAGTTTCATTGCTTCATTATGTTTAACATTTAGTTTTAATCCTCTGAAACTTGGTTTACTACAGCCAGGTTTACCTATGTTCACAAAGTAGTGTGAGTTGCTTTCATTACTTCCTTACTGAAAAAGGTATTAGCATTTATGTGTAAGAAAATGAGACCCTGGTAACAAGGGTGAAGGTTAGTCATTTCTCTTTCCCTGTAAAGGATTGATTTGTGATATTAGATAATACTAGGATGTATTTCACACAAAATCTTCCTTTCCACAAACAAATTTCACAGACAGTGGAGTTGGGAATCGGAAGGGCCACTTTCACTCAAATGTTCGTACATTGGCATGGGAATATATGCATGAGCATTAATGAGTGTACATACTGGAGAAGTAGGGATTAAGATAAGCTAAGACACCCCTTCTGTTTCTGATAGAAGGAGAGAGTTTGGGAGTTTATACGTTTGTGATGTATGTGTCTCTGCACACACATCTGTCCATAAATATTCTCCCACATTCCTGTATATATTTAGTTTAGTGCTGAAATTATTTATTGTTCAATAGATGTATCCATTAACTCAGTTCCATTTTATTCTTTTCTAGGAAGAAGGATAGATTTAGACAACAATGGGCATTGCAGTGTAGAATTCTGTTGGCACAAAATAAAAATACGAATGGTGTTAAAAATGAATTTGTAAAAATAATGTTCATAGGTAAAATACTGAGATGAGCAAAATGAATCATAGGAGGAACTGATGCAAAATGCAGATACTGCAGAATCCAAATTATTATATTCATGGGGATCATAATTAATTATTTAATTCTAGATATACACACACTATAGCCTAAAAATGTATTGCAGGTTTACAACTGACTAGCTGTTTTATGTGGCAGAATGTAGTCTTTGCATATTTATTAAAATTATTCATAACTGCTTGCTGCCTAGATGAACTGTTCTATTCTTATGTCTTGCTTCAATACATTATCTGAACCATTTTATCATGATATTATAATGGAAATTTGTCTAAATTTTAGAATGATCCATGGGGCATTTTCCAAAACCCCTATCAGCATCTCTTAAAAACATGTATTTGCAGTTTACATTTAAGAATACTTTCAAAGCGTTTAGTAACAATACATATTTTCTACATATAATTGTTTGCTGCTTTTTTAAAAAAGAAGTTTTATTTAGATGAAAAAGGGATATACATTGAAAAAAGTCAGAATATACATTTAATTAAATTTTATGTGCTTATCCATTCTCCAGCTTACAACTATAAATTGCTTCTTTTAAAGATACCATAGGATGGCGAAACATGTTCGTAATGCAGTTTTATAACCTTCCCCACAGATGTCCCAGCAAAGTTGTAAAAATCAATTATATACCTACTGAGTGTGTGGTGCCTCACAGCTGTTCCCTCAGATTTGTCAGGGCAACAAGACTCTTTTGCTGAAAAAACCATTCAGGATGGGAAGGCTTTCCACCAACCTGATATGCAGTTAGAGTGACTACAAGATATTCACAGTTACCTTATCTGGTGGCTGTTCTACAAACCATTGGCTAATTTGTGTATACAAGTAAGACATCTTTATTTCCAATAGAATTAAAAAAAAAAGAAGTCTGCCTGTACCAATATCCAGAAAGAACCCAAGGTGATACATCTTGTGTATCTTGTCAACCATGTATTTTTTTTTAAATAATTTGGAAGAGCACAAGAAGAAAAAGCTTAGTTTTCAGAAAGACAAATTTAACTCAAAACATCTCCTCATTAGGAGTGTAGAACAGTTATAAGTTGGTCGGGGCTTGTTGTGTAAAGCCAAAGGAGTCTGATACTGTAGCTGGAATGTTTTGCTTTATGGTGAATACCTTAGAAATGGGTTACTGTAATGCCATTTGCATGGTGATGCAGCATTATTTCCACTAGTTATCAAAAGCAATTAGAGGCTAATGAAGTTCTGTGCAAACCATCAGACAGACACTTACCATTTGATTAAATATGTCTTGGAGGAGAATAAAGGAACAATCCCTTTTTATACATTATTATTTCATGTCTTGCTGGAATACACCCAGATTCACGTTTATAATTAAACAGAATATAGTTTAAGAAAAAAACACTTGAGTTCAAAAACTAACCATGACAAATCTGCACAACAAATCGATTTGTGACTGCTGCTGCCATGACCATGGTTTGCCTATAGAACGCCTGAGGTATGGCAATTGCTTTACATTCAAACAAAAGACACAGTCCCAGCTGTGCACTCCCTGCTTCTAAAGAAGTGCAGCATCTCTCTGTTTATCAAAGGATTTTGCAAAGCATCAAAATTGTTTGGACTCCAAGTGGTGCAGGAAATCCTGTTGCAAGATTAAGGTCTTCCACATAGGTATAATGCTGCAAATAAAATGGGAAAAAATGAGAAATAAGGAAAGCTAGAAGAGGGAAAATGCAACTGCATGTGTTTTACCTTATTGCTGGGGAGGTTTCTAGCTGCATTTGCTGGCCAAGTGTGAGTATCCATAAGGAGAAATCTGAGGAAATATTTTTTTTTGGCAGCCTATTTATCCCCTTTCTGTCTGAGCTCACCATTACATAAACTAAGTAAAATTTCTTTCCATAGTGATATTTATTCATTTAATTCCTGTACTGTACAGTACTGTACTGTACTGTAATTCAAATGTTTGGGACTGTTGTACGAGGCTTTGGGGGCTGCCTTATGTTTTAACTTTTCAGCAGAATAACATGCAAAAAGTCTTTTTCCTCTGCAGAAAGTGCGGTACTGTGGTTCAAGCCAGTACGATCACAGTGAAAACATGGTATTCAACTTCATTATATCTTGGGCAGAACAAAAACTCATCTCACAAATTACCCCTGTGCTTCTTCCCAACCTAAAGGTATTGTGTTGTATTGGGTTTGCATGGCGAGGTTTTGGTAGTGGGGTGGCTACAGGGGGCTACAGCTTCTGCGAGAAGCTACTAGAAGCTTCCCCTGTGTCCGATAGAGCCAATGCCAGCCAGCTGCGAGACGGACCTGCTGCTGGCCAAGGCCGAGTCCATCAGTGACGGTGGTAGCGCCTCCAGGATAACATATTTAAGAAGGGGAAAAAAACCCAACAGGACACAAACTGCAGCTGGAGTGAGGAGTGAGATTATGTGAGAGGAACAACTCTGCAGACACCAAGGTCAGTGAAGAAGGAGGGGGAGGAGGTGTGCCAGGTGCCAGAGCAGAGATTCCCCTGCAGCCCGTGGTGAAGACCATGGTGAGGCAGGCTGTCCCCCTGCAGCCCATGGAGGTGAACGGTGAGCAGATACCCACCTGCAGCCCATGGAGGACCCCACACTGGAGCAGGTGGATGCCTGAAGGAGGCTGTGACCCCGTGGGAAGCCCACGCTGGAGCAGGCTCCTGGCAGGACCTGTGAACCAATGGAGAGAGGAACCCACACTGGAGCAGGTCTGCTGGCAGGACTTGTGGCCCTGCGGGGGACCCACGCTGGAGCAGTCTGTTCCTAAAGGACTGCACCCCATGCAGGGGACTCACACTGGAGCAGTTTGTGAAGAACTGTAGCCCGTGGAAAGGGCCCACGTTGGAGAAGTTCATGGAGGACTGCCTCCCGTGGGAGGGACCCCACATTGGAGCAGGGGAAGAATGTGAGGGGTCCTCCCCTGAGGAGGAAAGAGCAGCAGAGACAACGGGTGATGAACTGAACGTAACCCCCATTCCCCGTCCCCCTGCACCGCTCAGGGGGAGGAGGCAGAGAAAGTCGGGAGTGAAGTTGACCCCAGGAAGAAGGGAGGGGTGGGGGGAAGGTGTTTTAAGATTTGGTTTTATTTCTCTTTACCCTACTCAGTTTTGATTGGTAATAAATTAAACTGATTTTCCCCAAGTCGCGTCTGTTTTGCCCATGATGGTAATCGGTGAGTGATCTCCCTGTCCTTATGTTGACCCACGAGCTTTTTGTTATATTTTCTCTCCCCGTCCAGCTGAGAAGGGGAGTGATAGAGTGGCTTTGGTGGGCACTTGGCATCCACCCAGGGTCAACCCACCACAGTCGTAATGGTCTGTACATCCAGGTGTGCTTCTCTGAAGTGATGTGATAACAGAAATCGATTCCCAGATGGTGGTTACTAAAAGTTTTTGCTATAGCAAATGGACAAGACAAATACTCGAAGTGACTGGATTCTGAAACCTTACAGCCCAGTAGCAGCAAACATCGAACTGTGCTGATCTGAGAGGGGTGACCAAGCCAGGCAATGGAGCAGTACATGATGAAGGGCCTCAAACCCTCTGTGAAATTGTATTTACACTACAGTTAGCAAAGGCATTTTCTCTGTATGCAGTCCAGCATTTTACACCTCTAGCTGGGTGGCAGGTTAAGAGAAGCACACGGTTGTCCGAACAGCCTCACCCATCTGTTCTGCCAGCAGAAGTGGTGTAGATAAAAGATATTTGATGGACTTTCTGGGAGTTTTGTAATTGGAAGGAGTTTCTCTCTGGGTATCCAGCACAAAAAGAGGCAGACTGGCTGGAAGCTACTGAGAGACCAGGATGGGCTGGTGCTTACAGGCTAATAGTGAGCCAGTGCTATTCATTTCTTTGCTAAGTCTCTGCAAGCAGTGACACTTCCTACTACCTGTGGGTTTCAGGGTGGTGGCAGGCGTAAGGTTTACTGTCAGCACAATTGTTTTGGGGATGAAAGATGGGCCACTTGTAAAGCTTAACCTTTCTTTTCTCCTTCAGAGAGCAGACAGCCCTTTTCCCTCTCAGAACAACATGACATCAATTATACCATGGGAGGCTGAAAGTTTTTCAGCCTTTTTTTTTTTTTAACAAACATAATAGACAATTTGGGCCAATAACTACCCTTGGTCAGTCCTTCTATAACAGCGGCCAATGAGATACTGTCATCAGTTTTATTATACCCTTTGCTTTCCTGTGAACCTACTCCATTGAGGGGAAATGCTTAATGCTATTATTACAATTTCAGAAACTTTATGAGTCAGTAAAGAGTAATGCTAGCTCAAACTTTGGGCCTTGTTCCTGTAGTCTGATTTAATGTAATTGTTATTTATGGCATTACAGAGCAGTAAACAGCTGCTTGTGCCTGGTGGGGGTTTTTTGCTGTTGGTTTGTTGGGTGTTGTGGGGTTTTTTCCACCTAATGATGCCAACAAAAGTGACCTGGCATTTTTCCTTTAATTAAAATGTGCCTTTGTGAATTAGTGTGTGAAAATCACGGGATATGGCACTAATTGGAGTTTAGGCAACTGCTTCCCTAACCTCTCACAGTGAAACTTCTAGATGAAATGTTTCAGTTCTCATTTAGTAGCTTGAGAGTTTTTCATAGCTAGGTATAGAATAATGATTCTTGACCTTTTCGGACAAATATATTGGGTTTTTTTCTGAATAAAACCTTTACAGCATAGTTCATTTGTTGGCTGGTCTTACCTGTGGTTTGACTGCTTCGGCTCCCAGGTTCTACAATGGACATCCTAAGGACGTAAGAAAAGACTTTCTGTGTTAGACCCATGACCCATCAAGCCCAGCTGCCTCCCCCTGAGAGGCGGTAGGAGATACTGTTCAGGGAGAACACACAAGACTGGCTGCTACCTGCAGTCCTTTCCCCTTGTTCTCTCCCAGCATCCAGTGTCATCATATTAGGGGGGATGGAGAGTACATCCCTGACGCTTCCTTTTATCACCTATTTATGGACTTGTTGTCAGTGAATTTATCTCCTTTTTTGAAGCTCCTCAGACTGTCTGCCAGCAGCCTCCTGTACCAGCAAGTTCTGGAATTTCACTAACTGCTGGGTCTTTTTTTCTGTTTGAACTGATCTTCTTGATTCATTGAGGGTCAAACGTGGGAATAGGATTTATTATACTTAAGATCAAATTGTTCTGCTAATACACAGATAGGGATAGTAGCAAAGAACCACCGTTGTGGCTGGATCAGCCATAACTTTTCAGATAGGCACTGTCATGCAGAAACGAACGGCAATGGGAGCTGAGGGCCACTGTTTGATACCGAAGTGAGCCACTGTACCAAGTAATCCACTGCATCTTTCTCCTGTAAGTGCTAAACAGCAGCTTGAGGAGCATTGGTCTGGTGAGGCAGTTTGTGAGTTGGCAGGGGGGTGTGCAGGTAAGGGAATGATGAATTACTGGGAATGAGTTTAGGATTGTGTAGCGTGACAGCAGGTGCACGGTATATTGAAGGGGACAGTGAGGATGGCATGGCATTGTTGAGCTGCGTTGGGGACATACAAGGGGTAATGACATCACTGCAGTACTACAGTCAGGCAAGTCAGCATGGCAATAGTGCGCTAAAGAAAGAATTTGCTTCAATATGATGAGTGCTTGCTCCACTGAAAAAATCCAAATCAAGAGTAAAGTCACTGATAACATTTACAGTTTTATTATGTCTTTAGGCTATGATTATGTATATGCTGGAAGTTCACAAGTCAGGTGTGTGTCAAGGATGTGTAGAAATAGCAGAGGATTTTGACAGTGTTAATGGGGTTTAAGTATAAAATTCTAGGTGTCCTAATTAAACTAAGAAAAGTGCTGAAGGTGGCCGTTTTGGAGGAAAGCACTCCCACATAGATTTTGAGCACCGATTATCAATCTACACTGCAGCAGACTAGATCAAAATCAATATTTCTGCCTGGAATTCACACAGCCTCTTTGAGAGACGAGATTAATATGGTTACTGTTCGACTCTATGTTCTCAATCAGCTAAGTATGTGCACTTGTCATTCATATTTTGTTTTTAGCTTGTTATTCTGACAGAAAAGTCTCTGAGGAATGAAAGGAGAGCCAGTTTGAAGAGTCAAGTGATGTAACATTTACATATTTTCACACTGTTAGGGAAGCTGGCTGTTAGACTTTGAACATTATTTATTCATTTGATGCTGCTATTTGTTACAGACCTCTGAAATATGTTACTGACAGTAACTAAACCATCCGTTTCGCTTTAGGATTTCTACTGATTGCTAATTTTGTTGACTAAGTGGTGGAAGAAGTTCAAAATGTATTATAGCTAAAAAGGCAGGGTTCTGTTAGGGGTTTTTCCCTGATACACTGCTCCCATACTGAGTTGCAAGAGAGGGTTTTTTTAATGTTGGTACATGCACTGAAAAAAAATCATGTTGTAGGCCTTGTAAGTCATGCAGATCACTTCAGTTTGTGCTGGTGTGTTCTAAAAATCATGCAGATGAGCTTTCTATCATGGTTGTTTACCTAGTGGGTGGAAATATAACCATCATATTCAAAGGGTTGAACCAACCAACGCTAAAAGCAATTACTGGCAACGTTGATTTTTTCATTAATTGGCTGAACCCTTTGGAACATGAAACCTCTGAGGACAGCATCTGAAATGTGTTACTGCTTTTATTGCTGTTATGATTATTAGATTTGGGATGCTACCAAAATGTTCTGGATGATATTCAAATACAAGACAGTTCCTGATCTTGAGAACTGAGAAGTCTGAAAGACAAAACAATGTCAAAGGGAATAAACATTTCCCAAGTGTTTTATAATTTCGGGGGGTTTTTTGATAACTGTTTAGATGCTTCACAATGTAAATGGGACCTCATTGAAAATGTTGAGTTATAAGGGGGTAATTCCTTGCCATAGCACGTCAGGAGAGATTTGTCCATACGTGGGTTGGTGGAAGAACATCAGGAGTTTGCTATGTGGGAAATGGGTAAATGGGACAATAAAGCTAACATCATTGATAGGGCAGAGGAAATGGGATTGATAGGGGGAAAAAAAAGATGGTCCTTTTGTATCAGGTTGTAGTTGGGCAGAACCAACTAAAGAGAAACAGAAAATTGAGCACAATGGAGTGAAGAAGGGTAAACTATTTTTGGTGACTTCTGGTACGGACTGGAGAGGAGTGACATATGCAGAGGAAAATGATGCTCTTTGCTATCTGGACGGTGAGGAATGGCCAGATCTTCAGAGTGTTGTGAAGGAAACAGCATCAGGATTCAAATCCTGATTGCTCCAAAATTTGTTTGATTAATGGTGGAAGAATTTTCAAGGCTTTGCAACAAAACTTAATTCGCCCAAGACTTTATTCACATTAGCCCACCTATGTTTTATTTCGTTACAGTTTTACACCCCCTAGGCTCTGACTCCCTCTTTGTCATTACTATGCTTGTTGCATGGGGCACCTGAATTGGAGGTGTTATATAATTCATTTAATAGCTATATATTCCCTTATACATGCCTACATGTGCCAGGCCTACACCTGCTGGGCATTTTAGCACTTTACTGGATCAGAGTGTAAGTATCTGCATTGGAAAATGACTCTTCAGAACCACCATGAATGCTTGAGAACATTTTCAAGTTTTCAGCCTCTTTCTTGAGCCAAATCTAAGTAAAGAAAACTTAACAGCAAGGCAGTGGCTGGTTTTCCTAGAATAGCCAGTATTGCTGTAGCAGAAATCAGATGTTTCAGCAGATCTCTGAAGCAGAGTTTTCCTGGATGCCATCTTTAACCCCATCTCATAGTGCAAGTCAGATCCTCTTTCCTCCACTCCTGCTTGTTTGGGAGAAGTTGTTGCTCTACTGTGCAAAAGGTTAAAGCACGTTCCCTTCTACTGCTTGGTCCTGAGATTGCAATATAAGCAGTTGCTAGCTAAGGATAAAGGAAAAAAATGAAGAGATATATGACACCATGAATAACAGGGACAAGGTATATCAGTGTTTATATCAGACATTGTTTTTCTTTCTCTTTCTTCTACTTACTGTACTACTTGCCTACTGACTGTTTAGTCATAGTTTATTTGTATAAGAAAGTATTCCTCTGAAAAATTTGGAACTTATGTATTTGAGAACAGTAGACAAGTGTTTTTTTTCTGTAGACATGGCAGCATGATAAAGTGATTAGCAGAGTTGGAGAGAAGATAACAGTACAGGAGACAGAGTTACAATAACAAAAATCTACCAATGATGAGTTTGGGAAATAAAATAACATTTGAAATATAAATACTACTGCCACTACTGTGTCCTGAAAACAATAGCCTGCGATTCAGCAGAGCTGAGTGTGAAGTACTGGCTGCAGGAATACTTTGTTGGGAATTACTGCTGAGCACTGGATCTGCAGAATGAGCTCTGGAACCACAGAGGGTCAGCAAACGCCACCACATCACTTGGGAAATGTCTTATGTGACGTGGGAGAAGTAACGCACCTGCTGTACTCAGTTCTGTCAGCCCTATTTTAAGGTATGTGTCCCAGCTGCAAGAAAGATGGGAACCAATTAAAGAAAGTCCAGAGCAGAGGAACAGGCAAAGTCAAAAGCTAGGAAAGGTAACCTATGAGGAAAGATGGGTTGACCCTAAAGAAGTAAATGTTGAAATGTTTTCAAATATTTTACAAGTGTTTGAAGAAGAGGAAGGGAAAAAGTGTGGTCTTGAGTGAGAATAGTACAAAAAAATTGGACTCAAATTGACTTCTTTCATCACTGGAGATCTTTTTAAAGATCTCCAAAGACAAACTAGAGTTAATTCTGTCATGAGGCAGAAGATTGAAGCAGATGAGGTCTCAATGTCCTGTCAGCCTGATTTTTCCGACTCTTATTTCTTACCGTGTTCTCAAAGTCTGGCCTTTCTTCATCCTTGCTCTCCCCTTCTCCCCCCGCCCCCCCCCAAAAAAAAAAGAAAGAAGAAAGTACCTTGTGCTTTCCTTTTCCTTAAAAAGCTACTGAATTAATTAGCACCCTCTTTGTTGTTACGTGGTATTGGATGATTTTCAGGTCTGTCGATGGTGCTTTAGGTGCATAAATATTATGTAAATACATAATATTTAAATGAGCAAAGATTAAAATAGTGATATCAAATCCCAAAGGGGAAAAAGAGACTTGACACTGTGTGTGGGTTTTTTGGCGGGGTGGGGGGTGGGGGGGGCAGATTTCAGCAGAGAGATCGTAATTTTCGTCAGCAACTGTTTCTAAAGGCCACATGAAATCTGGAACACAGGTTCAGTTTGCTTCCAGTTTTCTCAGTGGGCAGAGTTCGTTGCAAGGCAATACCTCCATCATCTTAACCTCTGTCATGGAACTGTGGTCCTCTTATTTTGGACCCATCATGTTGCTTTATAGTGTATGTTTTGCTAGAGGGAGGTATGAAACACACGTAAGACATTACAGTAGATTTTCTGATTTTTTTTTAAAAATAATTTTCTGTCCCAACCCTGAAGACCCCTTTAGCATAGAAGAGGGAGAAAAGTTTATTTACTTTAAAACAAAAGTTAAGAGCTTTTACAATATCCTCACGTAGCTGAAAACACAGCTTGGTCAGGAAAGAATGTGAACAGAAAACTTTCAAGTTTTTTAGTAAGCAAAAAATAAATATTTAAAGTAGAGAAATGTGCCACAGTATGCTTGCTACCTTATGAGGTTGTTTTCTGCTCTTGTCAAGTGTGGCTTTCAACAGATTTTTTCCTTCGGGGATTTTTGGAAGCAGCAACAAAGCCTGAAAGATTATCTTCTCTAGGTCATCTTTAAAAATTTCAGTGTGAAGAGATGAAATAAATAGAATTTCACTGTTTTGTTAGTCAACATTACGGGGTTTTTTTGAGCTGAGAAGGTAACTAGGAGAAAGTAAGAAATAAAATTAAAATTGATGCATCAAACATATAACTTTAAGATTGCTGTTCGTATTAAGGTGTGTATTAAGTATTCCTTTTTTTTCATCCCATGGTATACAGATGGTGTATGGCCAGTTATTGAAACATGCTGCGACTTGCGTGGGTCAGAACCCACACCCGTGTTTAAATTGGTTTCCTCAGTGAAGTCAACAACTGATTTGGTGTTTTGTTTGAAACCCCTATTGTTTCAGTCCTCAGAGCAATTACTGTGCATATTATAACTAAAGTAAAAAATATTTTCCTGCAAGCCTGATGTATTGAAAACGAGTCTTAATAGGAATTTTTAACTTATTGGTGAGCAAAGCAGTGTGTGCTGTGCTTTGTTTGTGCTGGGAGTTTTCACAGTGTAGTGAAAGGAAAAATTATGCAAAACTGTTTAGTGTCAATTGTGCAAAATACAGACTTACTAACACAGGTTTTCAAGTACAGGGAGGCCTTTTTTCAGTTAAGGTTGAGTATGTGGGAAAAAAAAATTGCTCAGTGAAAAAGGTTTTAGGAGGAAGAAATAAGGGGCGATCTCTTAAAAAGTTAAATGTACCATCAGACTTGTTTGACTGTGCACACTAGCCAGGTTAGGGTCACTGCAACCACAGAATAGTTACTCAACGTGTTCATTTATGATCTCAGCTTGGGTAAGATGATTTAGTCTTCCATGTTTCACTTCTTCCACTCAATAGATCACTTTTTCTTGTGCCAGTACTCTTTGCTAGTGCGGAGATCAAACAGCTTAAGCTCCATCACACAGGGGATGCTGCCCACCCACAGACCTGCTGTAGGTCCTTTGTGAGATGAGGTCTGACACGTTCCGGCTGCCTCAGCCTTTGTGCAGGTGCGGAGGTTGGGCAGAGCGTGTGCACTGGCAAGTGCAGTAATGCCAGAACTTCCAAAATACAAAGTGTTACAGCTCTCCTCAACGTAGTTGAGTTCTGCCAGTCTTTACCATGAAGTATGCTTTCCTTCCTTATCCTTCATGCTCTACCTTATAATATTAATTTAGAGGGTATACAACCATCACTTCAGTATTTAAAACCAGGAATGTTTTATGTATCTGGCTAGCCATGTCTAAGCAGAGAGTGCCATGCTCCCAGGGATCCTCATCATCTCAGGCAGCTACAAAAAGCACAAAAGGGCTTAAAATTAATCTGATTGAGAGACCTGTGTGCTGAAATAAAGTATTTGGTTATTGAAAGATAAATATAAACTTTTTGAGTGTTGAAAAACTTTAGTAGTAATTGCTACCCAAATTTTATGGTAGGGGAAGAGAGGGGAGTGAGGAAGGAGAAATAACCATTTTGGGGACTGAAGCTAGAGAGGTGAGAGACACCACTTCATCAAACGTAAGCACCACCTCAGTAAAGAAGAGCAGTGGTATTTCACAGCAAAGCCCAGCAGTTCAAAGAGGTGTGCTTAAATATACCTCACACTTTATCCTTTATCTTTTTGGTCTTTTTGTTCACTTGGGCGTATGGTACCTGGGGGTTTTTTGTATAAGCCAAATTTAAAAGGGCTGTTTCAAGATCCATAAACCTGGTGATGTTGGATGAACACAATCAAAGCAGGTGTGTTACTCTGTACCACCATTACTTGTAGAATTATTTGAAGAACTATCTACGTGTTTTGTTGCCACCTTCCTTCTATTTACACCTCTTAGATTTTTGGTTTATGAGCAGCAAAAGCAAACTGTCACTATTTGCTGTAAATTGAAGCTTTTAATAACTATGTCTGTTCTACAACATTTGTCAGCTTTGAATATTCTGTCAGAAGAAAATAAAAATAGCAGGAAATCTCAGCAACAGTGACACTGAAAATTTATCTGCTTATGCTCAGAAAGGTGTAAAATACAGACTTCAAGAATAAGCAATTGTCGTTTTCCTTTAAAAAAAAATTCATTTGCTGGGGCTAACAGTAAACTCTGTATACATCGCCACCAAAATAAATGACAAAAGTATTTGTATGTAATGTAGTTATCTACACAAAATACTATTAAACCCCTTAAACAGTAAGAGATGGCCAAATAGGTATTGTTTGTCAGACGTCGGCGTTAGGTGCATTGTTGGACACAAAGATGAAGTTGTAGAAATGCTCTGAAGAGTAGTTCTGCTCAACAACAGACATGTTTTATCATCTTGTAAAACTTGACTGTCATGTCAGGGTGTTTTAAAGTAAAAAAAAGGCATTTCGTATGCAAATGGTTTCAATCAGCGTTATTCTATTTAACCTGGAAATGTGCTTGGTAAAATGAGGATATATAAAAAATAAAATAAAAAGTTTACATATACTGTCTATAGGAAAATTGTGCATATTTTGTTGCTATTATTTTTCAGCGTTGCTGAGAGAGATGTTCTTTTGGTAATTATCTTGGGGTTTGTTTTGTTTCAGGGTTTCTTTATTGCTCAGTAGTATTTCTCCTTCCTTAAGTAAAAAAAAAAAAAGGCTAATTATTTATCAACTTTTCTGCGGTGTTTTTATTTTTTAGTGAAGCATGTTCAGAGTAACAGTACAAATTCTGAAGTACGAATGTTTTCTATTGTGGTGGATCTCTTGTTACAGAGCAGGAATATTTTCGGACAGCCCTGGCAGGATTTCTGCTTGTCCTTAACTGAAGTGTTTTGCTTGCAATGGGACTAGTCAATTCCACAATCAGAAGTGTGTTATATCCAGCCTAAACCACTGTTTTCCACCTAATGCAATTTCACTTTCAGACTCACTTTTCTCTCATTTAATTTGTAAAACTTCTAACAAGGTAGAGTTATGGGTTTAGTCTTAGCAGATATTCTGGAAAATACCTGCCTCCTGTAGTCTTTCTGTTCAGTAGGGGATGGCTAATGTTTTAATTGTGTACCTTCTTTCTGGCCGTCAGAAAGTCAGTAGCTATCATTTTCCTCTCTGATAAACCACCTCATTCATAATCCTGCTTTGAAATTGTGAGGCTCGTTTTGCCAAAAGATGAAACCGATTAGAAAGAGAAAACCACTTTGCATTTTAGGAGAGGGTCTACAAAAATTTTAACCGGTCAGAAGGAAGTGTTACAAGATTGAATTCCTGTCCTCTGCAGATGTAATTTTTGTGTGACAGAGCCTTCAGTCTGCTGTCAGTGTCTTTCAGGAGTAATATGGGATTGTAAAGGCGGGGGAGAGACTTACCTAAAGAGGGATAAAATTATTCCTCTGGGAAATACTTCTTGTTTGTTTATTGCACAGCAAAGGCTTGAGTCTGTTCCTGAGTGAAAGGGCAGCATGACCTAGAAGGGCCCAGCAGGGAGATCGTGACACATAAGGACTTGTTTAATTTAGAAAAAGGAAAAAACAAAGAATTCTTAATTCTCTTTTCTTTTCTGTTGGATTTCGTTGGGCACAAATTGTATTCTAGGTGGGCAGTCATGATAAAAATAATGTTTTTGTCTTAGAAGTCATTGTGCCAATTGAAGCCCATAAACCAATTTCTCTTATTCCGTAACTTTCGAAATATTTATGAGGTTAAGATTACCCATACCTGTATCTAAAAGTGATTTGTATAGTACACATCTATAAAACTATAACAAAATCTCTTCAGCCTGGAATCATATAGAAAAGAACAGTGAAAAATTAGCTTATAGGCTTTCAGCAGCTTTACCTAGTTAGGAAGGGAAGGTGTTTAAATTAATTAAGATAACTAATATTGGAAAACTGCATATTCAATGGAGAAGTATAAGACAAGAAATACAAATATGCAGAAGTAGACTTGAACCCTCCATCCTGGAAAGGAAATAATCAACAAGGATGTGTTAGAGAGCTGTAAAATAGTAAGTGGCATGATACAGATGAATAAGGAACTTTACTCAGTATTTCTCATAATCCAAGAATTATGAGAAATAATCTGGGACAGATGAAAACAAACAGAAGGAAGGAGGGAGGTGGTTTGTTTCTTATTGTGTCATTCAGTTGTAGATACCGATAGTGTAAACTTGTTCCAGAAGCAGTTAGACAAACTGGTGGAAGAAGGTCCTGTTAAGCAAGATCTGCTAGGTGTGACCCAGTTCAGGAATTCTCTAAAACTGATTGCTGGAAGAGAAGAGGATCTGCCACAGGAATGAATGGTTGTGCTCAGTCAAAAAAGGCTCATCCAGTCCTGCAGTCCATAGCACACTATGCTGCTAAAAGGATACAAGAGAAGAACATGTACAAAGAATTTTTTCATGTGACATCCTGTTCCTCTTGCTTCTAGGGTCATTAAGAAATATGTATATTAAGGGTGAATGCTTAGTGTGTAGCTGGTCAAACACTTAGCTTGTGTGAAGAATCTCCTCTACTGCTTAATTCCCATGGCAGCAGCATGAACGCGTGCAGACCAGCGTGCCAGAGAAAGTGCTGGATGTTGTACCAGAGCCTCCAAGTTCCCTGTCCAGCTGCGCGTCCAGCCTCATCCTGCTGCTGTCTCAAGGCAAGACCACTCCTCTTCATATCCCCTTCACCATTATTCCCACAGAAAAGAAATTGGGGTGCATGGACCAGACAGGAACAGGCACATTGATTCAGATAATGGCGGGATGTCGCAATATGTATCTCCAGAGCAGTTTATAAACAGGCTCTGTACTGACACAGAAATCCGCTGTGTACGTAGGAATAGTGGTCCATAACGCATACCATCACCTGACCCAAGCATGGCATCTGGCTACACCATTACCACCCAGGTGCAATTTTTGCCTTTGGGAAGGAGGTGCATTTCAGTCTCCTGGGCTTGCATGCAGCCAGAGTACTCATGTTCTGAGTAAATGCATAATATTCAGATTATTGGAGATGGATCCACCTAAAGCTCTGTGGGCAGAAAAAACGTTATTATTCAGTGGTATAGAGAAGATATGAGTTAGAAGGTTCTGCAGAAGTCACCTGTGGGTGACAGGAGGAGGGAGTGACGCATACCAAAGAGGAGATGCATTGAGACTTGGGGCTGAGAATACCCCTTTGTATGGGTTTTTCTTCCTCTTGCCCATGCACCTTCATGTTATGTCAGCCGTCTGTTTGACACAGTCTGTGCAAGAGTATATTGCAAAGAGGGCCACGTACTTCAAGTGGCATTTAGCAGAAGAGGAGCTAGCAGTTGTAGTGTGCTGAGAGGTGTCCCAGAGAAGTAGCATCTCTGGCACTTGCTCCCCACTAAGCTGTCATCTCAGAAGAGCTGGTTCCTGCTCAGAGGATAGATACTGCTGGTAAAAGGAGAGCCCTGTTTTTCTCTGAGATGCAGCATCTTCTGGTACCTGTTGGGTTTCTAGTGATTTGGGATGGATACATGCAGTCTGACATGCCACTTGTGCAAGGTTGCTGACCTGAGGTCTACATAGAGTCGCTCTGTAACTGCTGCGTTGCCGGAAAGGCTACGATTAATTCAGGGCCAGTTCAGCTTTTTGGGCTGGAAGCTATTTTTAAGACCTCAGCTGCTACAAGTGTGCTTCCCTGCTCTTTCTTCAGTGCTGAGGCTCAGAGCAAGGGTGAGAGGCATGGTCACACCACCTTTCAGCATACCAGCTGCTCCCTGAGACCTGCCAAAACACACCCTTGTGTCCCGAGGCAAAGGTGCTTTACCCCTCCAGTGCGGACAGCTCCTGCGGGAACAGCTCATGAGCTGTAAATCCGCAGCCCAGCGTACCGGTGGTGCCTTGTTCATCAAATCGTGCAGTTGCTGGAACTGTAGTCTGCACCTTAGATAACGTTGAGGGTCTTCGTCCATCTTGTTTTCACATAAGTTCTGCATTCATATGGGTTTTTAGGCAAGTTTTGAAACACCTAGAACTTAAGAAATATTTTTCTTGTACCCATGAAAATCTCTCATCTCCATTTTGATGGAGTTCTAGAAGCTTCAAAGCAACCATATAACGATATGAAATAGATTTCTTTTAACAACACCTAGTGGCCCGAGTTCTTATTTATGTTTCCTGGATTTGTAACTCCAACAACAGTATTTTTAAAAGTCAGATAAAGTGGTTTTATCTATTGGTTATATTTTTTGATGCTTTGGGAGATATGTTTATTTTTTATGTTGGAAGCCGCCAGGCTATTTTAGAACCTGCTGAAAAATGTTGTCTTCTCTGAGAAGAGGAGCAGTCATAAAGCAAGGCTTTGGGAAATCACACGTTTTCAAGCGGAGTTTCTAGTAAATATATTAGATCTGTAGTTAGATTTAAAGACAGCGCTTTTAAGGAGGATGTGTTCTTGCAGAAATAACATTTGTCATTAAGTCTTTCCTCCCGAGTAGGCACCCTTAGTTCAGCATGCTGCAAGAATTTCTCGGCATGTAAATAACAACACACAGAAATGTCACTGGGAACAGGGCTTAATGTGAGACGAATGCTTCACTGGTGCTTCTGCTCCCAGAGAGCTCTCCCCTGTGCTTGATAGAACAGTCCTAGCTGATTGCTCTAATATTTTTAAGACAGCTTTTTTGCCATCTTCTGTCCCCATGTCTTCCACACTTCAAACTTGGAGCAAATACAGTGTGAAGAGCTGTCCCTGAAGAATAGCCACG
>VYZW01041570.1:6311-17385 GCA_013401315.1 Balaeniceps rex
CAAAACAAAGGATTAGGACTTTGTCTCTTCTTCTGTGTATTCCTTACCCTGACTGCATGTTTAAAGAAGTCTTGCTTTCTAACAACTAAAACAGGATAAGTAAAAATGAAACCATCCCAATCCAGAAAACAAAATAAACAAATTTTTGCAAGGAACATATATTAGTACTCCCCATAAACACAAGAAGGGTTACATAAAAGTTTTTATTTTTGTTCTGTAGGCACAATGTCATTTTAACTTGTCATCTCGCATTTAGAAATAATTATTCCAGGGCCAGATTGGAATCTTCATTCAGAGAGCTGGTTCAAAAAAAAAAAACCAAAACCAACAATGCATGACTGCTTCCAAACTAGAAAAGCATTTAAGTCAAGCATTTTTTTTTAATTCCAGATATTCAGATGCCGATTTCTGAATGAAATTATTCTTCTTGACGCCTCCAGAACTCTGTGACATCTCACTGGAGTGAGGAGAAAGGGAAATGGAACAGACTCCTCTTTAATCATAAAGGATAAAGTTACTGATGAATGTGAAATTTCATTTCAGTTTCCACTATACACAAACAGCTAGTGTCACTTTCAAGAAGAAATCTGGGGGAAAACAGTTTATTTCTTCTAAAGCATTTTGTATGCATCTGTGTGTATGTACCTTAGAGACACCCTGCTAACAGTACCTTAACTACAATGGGATGCTTTTTTCCCTACCCACCAGTCTATGACAGGATATGAGAGAGGTACACCTTCGCAGACCAGCTACTGCTAGAGCACACATCTATTTTGCCTTTTTTCTTTACCTTAACATTATGAGAGCGACAGCCCTTTTGTTGAGTGTAATGTGTGTATTAGAAGCAGTGTGAGCTTTCTTCTGCTGTTAGCCATAATATAACTTTTTCAATCTGCCTCCTTACACCCTAAAACACCACTGCATACGTTGTGCCGGTTCTCTCTTACACCTTCACAGCTTTCCAAGTGTCAGTATCCTGCCCAGACCAAAGCATCCAGTTTGCAGTCTACATCACCATTCCTTCCCCTCCCCACCCCCAAAAAAATCAGATTCACCAGTGTTTCCTTTTCCCTCAGAGGTTTTTCCAAGGCAGCATATGTTTACAGTGGAATACTTAACTACTGCTGGTTTAGATGCGACCATCAGTTTGGATAAGGGGGTATTTGGATACCATGATGGCTAGTCCATTCACATTATCAGATTGACTTACTAATACCTGGATCTAGCAACTGTGAATAGACTATATTTTGAAGAAAGGTGATATGTGTATTTATCTAAAAAGGGAGGGAAACTGAGAATTCAAAATGCTGTCACAAGTTAGGGGAGTTGTTTTAACAAAGTGGAGTAAGTTCTTACTTGAAAAAATATTAAGACTTAAAAAAATTAAAATCCCATTAAAAGTTGCAACCAAATTTAGATAAATTCAGTTTGACAGATAAAATTAGGAGAAATAAGATGGAAATGACTGACTGCAGAAGTAAGTTTTGCAGTATTATTTGTCATTTTAATAATGTTAATTTAAAATACTTCTGTTACTGATTATTGGGGGAGAGGATTTACTTTATACTACATAGCAGTAATACAAATATAAAATTAAATAGCTGTGATTCTCTTTATCAAAGAGTTTGGAGCCAGTTCTGAAGAATGAAAGTGGTAATATCCAGAATTAAAGAGAAATCCTTCAAGACATTCCTAAACTAACAGCTGAAATTGAGGTTCTGCTGACTGTATTTAAAATTTAAGTGTCTACGGGATGGAAATGCTCACATTTTATATGGGTGGGGGTGGACAGACAAGACAAACAACTTTCCAGTCCAACTTCCTAGAACAGATGGTACTCTGAGGGGCTTCTTTTTTGAACTCCTGATATTTGCAAGGATTGGTAAATTGAGCTACACTACTCTATGTGTAAAACTGAATCCTCTGCTGAAACAGGCTTTAGATCTCAAAGCCTCTAGACAGATCTTTATGATGACCAGCAGCCTTCTGAGTCTGCTTCTGTCTTATCCTTTTTCCAACTATTTTAGCTCACCCGACCTCCCCCCAGAATAAATCTTTTTTTGTACTTCCCAGTGCCGCTGGGTTCTTCTTGCTTAAACAACTTATCACAAACATGAAAATGTTGAACTCTGGGAACCAGACCTTTTTCCAACCTGGAAAACTCCAAAACACAATTAATGAACTTTTTGAAGTTTGCCTGAATTCCTCCAGTACTGCATGGTATAAACCTGAACACTATCCATATCGCATGTGCAGTTGTCTCTACATCTTTTTTCAAGATCAGATGATCTCAAGTGACAAGAACTATCAGAAGTTTGTAACTGCTTCCAAAGAAGGAAAAACTAAACAGACTGACTCTTCAGTCTGGGAAAGAGATGAATCATGAATAAGAAAATGAATAGGAAATATTTCCTACACTTCCCATAACAGCAACAACAAAAAGCAGGGGATACCTAGTGAAAAAAAAATAAACAAATATATTTTTATTTAAAAATAAAACCAAGTTGCAGAACATATTGCCACATCACACAGTGGAGGGATGAGATGAATTTATGAACTTTAGATCCATTAAAGATTACTAAATACTGAGTGCAAACTGTGGCTCAGGAACCTCTTAAATTACTGTTTCCCAGTGATGAGAAGGGTATACCAAAAGAAGAGCTACTCTGTGCTGTCTTACTATTCTTTATCCATTCACTACTGTCATTTCAAGAAAGGACGCTACCTAGGTGGATCTTCGGGCTAGTCCAGTAGAACATCTCTTACATCAAAAGCCACTCAGTATTTTTAAGAAGTAGAAAGATGAGGATTAATACTTCATTGACAACTGGATAAAGAAGCTTTATGGAAAAGCTAAGCCCACCAGCAGATCAAGTGCTTGAACTGGAGTAGTAGCCCTTATGTTCTGTTTCATTCAGACCAGTGACACTTTAGAGTCAGGGTTACAGAGGCAGTTTGGAAAGTATAGGCAACATAAAGATAACTAATTATTAAATTTAAATGTTGTCAGGAATTTTTAAAACGAATTATTTTCTTAAAGGAATTACTTTCCTTCTCATCAGTAAGGCAGTTTTCATTAAATCAATGTTTCCATGGGGAATTTCAATTCTCCTGAAAGTTTTATTTTCTCCAATCAACAAAATCATAAGATGCTTTTTCATTGTCTGATCCAACTTGGAACATCTCAACATGATATTTAAAGCAACTCAATGCACTCTGCTTTAATGTAATTCAAAACCATTTTAACTTCCTTTTCCTACAAAAGTTGACATGATGGCCTCTCCTCCGAGCTCCTAAAGCCCCCACTCTTTTCAGAGGATCGTGAGCCCTTTCTCGGAAGGTGATGCAATTCCTCACATTATGCAGGCATGCCTCCTACCTGCCTGTGCAGGAAGCACAAGAGAGAAACAACTCTTGGTGCATTCTGGGTGAAATAACTTGGCCAAAGATCCTGGTTCATTTGGGTAAATAATATACTGAGGTTCCTAAATGACAACATCCTGAAGACGATATGCCACAGTGGCAAAATGCAGGTTGAAGTATCAAAAGTCAGCTCAACTTCAACATTCCCAAGAAAAGACAAGATGAGAATTTTTACTGTCAAAAAGTTAATTTCAATTGACTTCCACCAAGAAAATCCCCACTGTCCTCTGTTGTTCCCCCCAAACCCTCCAAACTCAAACAAATCCTGTTTGTCAGAATTTCCCTGTGTTGGAAATGCTAAGTTTTAGCTAGCTCTTCACAGAAATGCTTTCAGTGAGGACCCTGATGTTTGACGGTTACTTAGCTTCCAAGAGAGCAAAGCAGAGGACACTTGAAAACATGTAACACTTTTAGAGCAGAAAGCCACCACATAGGTAAGATCCAGATTACCCCAGACAGCGAAAGTGAGATGTTCTATACATACACAGCCTGCTACAGTCTCCAGATTTAACACCCTCAATGGAATTCAACCATACCCTAGAGCAAGGTGATATTCAGGCAATCACATAGCTAGGATAACAACACCAGAGACGTGTGGTAATGCAAAAACCTTGCCTTCTAAATTAAAACAAAACAAACCACACAAACCCCCAGCATTTCCGTAAGAATACGTTAAAAATAACAGCATAACTCAGACAGTGGTGTCTAACTATGCTGGTTTTGGCTGGGATAGAGTTAATTTTCTTCATAGTAGCTAGTATGGGGCTATGTTTTGGATTTGTGCTGGAAACAGCATTGATAACACAGGGATGTTTTAGTTATTGCTGAGCAGTGCTTACACAGAGTCAAGGCCTGTTCTGCCTCTCATACCACCCCACCAGCGAGTAGGCTGGGGGTGCACAAGAAGTTGGGAGGGGACACAGCTGGGACAGCTGACCCCAACTGACCAAAGGGATATTCCATACCATATGACATCATGCGCATGTAAAGCTGAGGGAAGAAGGAGGAAGGGGGGGACATTCAGAGTGATGCCATTTGTCTTCCCAAGTAACCATTACACGTGATGGAGCCCTGCTTTCCTGGAGATGGCTAACACCTGCCTGCCGATGGGAAGTAGTGAAGGAATTCCTTGTTTTGCTTTGCTTGTGTGTGTGGCTTTTGCTTTACCTGTTAAACTGTCTTTATCTCAACCCATGAGTTTTGTCACTTTTACCCTTTGGACTCTCTCTCATCCCACTGTGGGGGAATGAGCGAGTGATTCTGTGGCACTTAGTTGCTGGCTGGGGTTAAACCACAACAGTCCTTTCTGGCGCCCAACGTGGGACTTGAAAGGTTCGAGAGAACAACAGATTTGAATGAATGTGCTAGATCAAATTTATAGCTGTTATTGTCTTTAGCTATTAATGGGCAGGCTTCTGTGCTTGCCATGGGGCTTGCTTGCCTTACTGCATATTAGAGTCTAGTGCTCATTAGTGGCTGCTTTTTCCTTTTGCTGCTTGCTGTAGTGTTGTACTGCTTATCATCTTACTCTGATGTGCCTGGGAACATTTTGATAACAGCAAGGGCGATGTGCCTGGGCTGGCAGATGGCCAGGGCATCGCTGCTGTTTCTGTGCTGCTGTACCAGACAGGCTGGAACTCCAGTGTGAACTTGAGTCAAAGGGACTGTGACCTGTGGATGAGCCTACGTGGGAGCAGGACACCCCGAAGTGTCTGTGGCCATGGATAAGCCCATGCCAGAGCAGGTACATCTCAAAGCGCCTGTAGCCGTGGTTATGGCTGTGCCGCAGCAGGTATACCTTTGAAGGGATTGTGGCCCAAGGATAAGTCCATGCTGGAGAAGGTACACCTCGAAGCATCTGTGGCTGTGGATAAGTCCATGCTGCAGCAGGTACACCTTGGAGCATCAGTGGCTGTGGATAAGCCCATGCTGCAGCAGGTACACCTTGAAGCATCAGCAGCTGTGTATGAGGTTATGCTGGAGCACCTCAAAGCGTGTGGCCATGGATAAGGCCATGACAGAGCAGGTACACCCCTGGAGGGACTGCAGCCATGGGTAAGGCCATGTTAGAGCAGGTTTACTTCTGTAGGGACTGTGGCTGTGGGTAAGTCCATGCTGGAGCAGGTATATCTCTGAAGGCATTGTGGCCCATGGAGAAGGCCCCACTGGAACAGGTGCACCTCAAAGTGACTTTGGCTGTGGATAAGTCTATGCCACAGCAGGTATAGCCCTGGAGAGACTGTGGCTCATAGATAAGGCTCCACTTGGAGCAGGTACACCCCCAAGGGACTGCAGTCTGTGGATAAATCCAGGCCGGAGCAGGGGGAGGAGTTCATTGCAATGTTAAACACCATGGTCTGGTCCAAAGGGATCAGGGGTGGAGATCATAATGAAAATACCTTTAAATTGTTGTAACCCATGATTTGAGTTGCATGTTAGGGGAATTACTACAGCAGGAACCACCTGAACCAATGAAGGACAAGCCTTACAAGAAGCAGTGCAAGTGCAGCAGTGACCTGACCTGAGCTGACTTTGGTGACCAGTAACTCCATGCAACACACGACCTCTCCTGTTTTGAGTGACCACCATAACAGATAGAACCCAAAGTCATGGACTAAACGAGCTTTGTGGACATTTGTGGACATTTTACAGACATTTCACAGGGGTGGTACATAGACTAAGGGAATGATATCTGTGTATTATATCAAAGGATGGGAAGCGGGGAGGTGAGTAATGAGAATGTATTGCATAGTATGGGACCTGAGCATGACGTAAATGGTATCAAATAAGGGGTGGAGAATGTGCTGGTTTTGGCTGGGGTAGAGTTAAGTTTCTTCATAGTAGCTAGAATGGGGCTATGTTTTGGATTTGTGCTGGAAACAGTGCTGATAACACAGAGATGTTTTCATTACTGTTGAGCAGTGCTTACACAGAGTCAAGGCCTTTTCTGCTTCTCACACCACCCCACCAGCGAGTAGGCTCTACACAAGGTGTTGGGAGGGGACACAGCTGGGACAGCTGACCCCAACTGACCAAAGGGATATTCCATACCGTATGACGTCATGCTCAGCATATAAA
The DNA here is from genome assembly GCA_013401315.1 of Balaeniceps rex. Classification (NCBI taxonomy): domain Eukaryota; kingdom Metazoa; phylum Chordata; class Aves; order Pelecaniformes; family Balaenicipitidae; genus Balaeniceps; species Balaeniceps rex. Next base: position 12,813 of record VYZW01041570.1, read on the forward strand.
GCTGGGGGAAGAAGAAGGAAAGTAGGGATATTCAGAGTTACGGCGTTTTGTCTTCCCAAGTAACCGTTACACGTGATGGAGCCTTGCTTTCCTGGAGATGGCTGAACACCTGCCTGCTGATGGGAAGTAGTGAATGAATTCCTTGTTTTGCTTTGCTTACGTGGCTTTTGCTTTACTTATTAAACTGTCTTTATCTCAACCCACAAGTTTTCTCACTTTTACTCTTCTGACTCTCTCCCACATCCCACTGGGGGGGAGTGAGCAAGCAGCTGTGTGGTGTTTAGCTGCCTGCTGGCTTAAACCACGACACTAACACAATGATACAAGGTACTTTTCTTTTGGTATGGGCACTGGTCCCTGCTCTTTGGACCCTCCCCCCAACATTAGCACAGGGTTTTTTAGCTGCATGATGAACCAGTCTGGGAAACAGATCCAGATTTAAAATGTCCCAATAATAAAAAAAGTATTTTAAACTTAAATTGGTTTCCAGTACCATATTGCGCCATTAACGCTCAAAAGCTTTGCCATGCACAGGGGCAGGAAGGAGCAGTCAGGCTCAGGAAAAGAACTTTTCTGCTTTTTGTGGCACCAGTGCTAACTTAGGCCAACTTTACATTAATTTTAGCTGTGGTCTGATGGAACAGAAGGAAGGTCTACAGATGCTTAGAGGTAAGGTGTTACATTGCAGGCAAATTATAAACTATCACTGAAACAGGCAGTCATAATTTCAGTATTACTCTTCCCCATCCCTTATATCAATTATAGGAATATTGCAGCTCCTGAAGAATCAGTTTAATTATTTTAATCAATAGAAAGCCAGTCATTCCAGGGAATAAGTGGGTTATTTTTGCTTTTATTCTTTTTTGCTTTCTATCAGCTAACAGACATCAGAAAAGGTTTTTTAATTACTTTGAAACCAAGAAATTTGACAGTAACTAGATGATGAAACCAAAACAGAGAAAGGTCTTCTTCAAAAAGGGTAGCTGGGTCCAGCTCAGAGACCTTGTTGCTGGGTTTGATAGCCTTTGCAGGCATCAGATATACTTTCCACTGAAGACAGCTCTTCCCTGGAGTTGCAAGCTCTCTCTTCTGCTTGATGTGATTTGACAAACCCGATGACTGTAAGAAGAAATGGTACCACTCAGTGATAATCAGTCACAACTGTCCTTCTGCAGACACCAAAATGTCCAAGGACTTCTTGTAGTGGGTCATGGAACATTTTGTCACACTGTCACAATGTATTCTGTCTTACAGCCGGTTTTTATCTTCCCTCTTCTCCTTTCCTCTCCTCCCCACAATTAACTGCCTCGTAATAACTGAGCCCATTGAAGATTAACTAAATGATTAAGTACTACAATGTTCCTACCCATTCAGCAAATAAAGCCAAAGCCTTAGAAAGGTCATTTCATCACACCACCTAGCCATTTCTCTGGCTTTGCTATAAGGGAAGTTTCATGACAACAACTAAAGTATTTCTGCCACAGTCCCACTCTTCCCACCTGCAGGGTGTCCTGGATCATTCCCTTGGGAATAGCACTGGAGTTCATCTAATCTCAGAGGGACAGGATTCAGGAACCTTTTGCTCCCTGTACCCTCATCTGGTTTAAAACTCACCAGCTCTCCGAATTGCCTCACTGGTAGATCAGCTCATCAGCGGTGCTCGTACAAGGCAGAAAACTAGTTTGGGATGGGTCAAAAGGGAAACCACAGGGTCCCCACTCAGCTCAGCTTAAAAGCTGCAATGGAAATGGACCTTGAAGCTGTTCATATCCATCTCCTATTGTTTGGATACACAGGTCCAGCCCCTGGTAATTGAGGACCTTTTCAAACCAGGAGTCTCCTGACTCATGAGTCATCCTACACTTTGCTGGGTAGTTAACTCCACACTTGCTTTCTCAAATCAGCTGAATGAGTTTGGTGGGGGTTTTTTACTGTTCGTTATCAGACAAAAACCTAACAACTGCATACAGAGAATAAGAAATAAACCAAACCACACCAAATAGAAAGCCAAAGTTAAAGAAGAAAATAAAAGAATGCTTCAGGTACTACAAATACGCTAGAACAAAGTTCAGCTAGCTCTTGCTCAACCTCCTTTTTAAATTTACTTTTCCCACTCTATCCTTCTCTTCATCTAGCCACTAATCAAATTTACTTTAACTCAAATTTGTTCCCACCTTCTTTCCTGCTCTTTTTAACTCCCCTGGACACACACACAAAATGGAAATGAATCAGATCAATTTAGCGAGAGTTGATTTCTCCAGCTCAGTTCAATGGTCTTTTCACTCCTTCTCTTCAGCAATATCTGCTGCTTCCAAAGATTCAGGGTCCAGTTCTGTTTCTCTCTTTCATTACATTTTGGGAACAAATCCTTTATGATTCAGTTTGTTCAGTTCTTCTTTCTGGGTATACCCTTCCCTGTTGCACCAGGTAGGTGCTTTAACAAGAATGAATAAACTTGGAGGCATGGGAGCAGCAGAATGGATTCATTGGAAGGAAAAAAAAAAGAACAAAGAAAACTAAGACCACCACAGATTTTAATCCTGGTTTAAATCAAGGTTTTCCACTTGCTTGAATTTTACATTTTAACAGCAGCTGCATCCTACATTTTAAGGAAAGGCCCATTTTCATTGGTTGGTATTGTTAAGTCAAAATGATAAATACCATCTTTTAAACAAAATTGGTGGGTTTTGCTGAACAGGATGATACATCACTCACATTTATTACTGTGATGATAACGGTGTGAAAAGATTTAACTGGGTTTTTTTTATTCAGCCAAGAAATGCACCATTCTTAATCCTAAAAGAGTTAAGGAAACCCTGGATATCCAGGGTTTTATTTATAACTTATATGAATTTTTATTTGGATGTAAACTAAAATTTAACTACAGTGCAGGAGGCTTACCTTTCTGATTGTTTATTATTGTTGTTATTTTAGTATTATTTAACTAAAAAAGGTTATGGACTTAAACACTTGTGGGGGTTGTGTGTGGTTTTTTTACTTAACATAATTTCATTATAAATTGTTTTGAGAAAAAAATCAGTAGCAGAGAGCTAAACTTGGTTTTGTGTTCATGCTTCAAGATTTTGGAAGTAAAATATCTTAACTCATACCTATTCTTTTATTTAGACAAGAATATATAAGACACTGATTTCTGAAATCCAAGATGTTTTCATAGCTTTTAATAAGTTAATTAATTGAGATGGTTGAATAAGCTGAAATGAAGAAAGTATCTCTGTGCATCTATAAAGAGTTTGCTACTACTGTTAAGAATGGATTAGGTACTTAAAACTCAAGTTTATTTAAGCTCAGCCCATGACTGATTCAGTGATGTCATTCTCTGGCAGCAAAATACACAGTATTTTATACTTTTCTGTAGTTTTCTGTACCTTGGTAGGTTATAGAAAGTTCAGCCTTTAACAGATGTATCATATTTTAAGTATGTTTTTCAATAAAGTTAAATACTTATTTAAAAATACACCTAGCCATATCATCACATATTCAGAATTTTATATTAATCTGTATCTTATTTGCTTACCTAGCATAATATTGTTACATTCATGTTCTGTCAAGAAGAGATTTTTTTAAGTTCCTCAGATTCAGTTTTCTTACAGCTACCCGAGAGTTACTATATCTGTTAAATGTTATTACTTCACTGCCTAAGCCTCTCTCTCCAGAGAAAGAGAAAAGAAGTTATAGTAGTAAACATTGGCTAAATTAAACTCAGACGAAATTCTAAATTTAAAAAACAGTTTCAGGCAATTTTTTAGACTAGCAGTGGGGATCTGCTAATGCACAACAGCTGGGGACAGCTATTTAAATCTAGGAAATGAACAGCTTAATTAGGGAAGTATGTTAAGGAACATGAGGAACCCCAAAGTACAGTATATGAGGATTCGTTCAGATAACAATTTTCAGATCTGGTAATAAACATATGTTCTTTTCACATATTATTATGGAGTGTATCCGATACATGTACACCTCTGTAACTGCTTCTGGCCTAAAAATCTATATACATACATGTTTCAGACATGAAAAAACAAGCAAACAATTTTTGAATATATCTTAAAATTGTTTGGAAAAAAAAACATTNCTTGGCATCTGCCAAACAACCTGAAATCCTGCTGGTAAGCACTTAGTTGCATAGTTGATCCAAAAAGGTTTAAAATACAGTAAGAGAAGGAAAAGGGCAGAGAGGACGAGAGGGTCAACAGAAAGGAACAATAAAGAGTACACTCTGAAAAAGAGCATTATTTAAAAGACAACTCTGCATCCCTTGCTGTGTTCAGTTCTCAAGGTGGAAGGATAGTATTTTTTTTTATTAAGGACTTAAGGAAATGTTTGAGAATAAGGATTCAAGCAGAAGCCAAGTAAAAAGTAAAAAGTAAAGGAAGCCAAGTAAAAAGAAAGTGAGGATTAGGATAGAACAAAGGATACAAAGGTTGCACGTAGAAAGTACTGTACAACGGTACTTTCGTCAAAAAGACAAGCAGGGGGCTTTTTAGCACTGTATGCAATAACAAATTTGAAAGTGACTCGGAGTAGAAGGCGGGAGCGGCCAAATGGAAAAGCAGGA
>VYZW01041575.1:1621-17991 GCA_013401315.1 Balaeniceps rex
AAATTTATGAAGGGTCAGTCAAGCCTGATTGACCTGGTTGCCTTCTACGATGAGATGATCGGTGCTTTGGACAGGGGAAGAGCAGTGGATGTTGCACGCCTTGATTTAGTAAGGCCTTTGACACTGTGTCCCACAGCATGCCTATGGACAGACAAGTAATATCTGAACTCATTAAGTGGACAAATAAGGTGGGTGGAAAATTCACTGGACCACCAGGCTCTAGGGATTGTGACCAGTGACATGGGTCCAGCAGGTAGCTGGTTATTAGTGACATCTTTCAGAGATTGATACTAGAGGCGATTCCTTCTAATAACTTTATTAATAATATGGACAATGGGATGGAGTACACACTCAGCATGTTCCCATATGATACCAAACTGGGGGAGTAGTCGAGGGCTGGAATAGCAGCCCTGCCCACCAACTTTAACAAAGGCAAATACAAAGTCCCACACCTGGGATGGAATAACATACACAACAGCATAGACTGGGGACAGACTGGCTGGGGAGCAGCTTTGCAGCAAAGGAGCTGGAGGTTCTGATGGACAACAAACTGAGCATGGGTCAGCAGTGCACCCTTGCAGCAAAGAAGGCCAAGAGCCTCCTGGCCTGCACTTACAGTGTACAGCCAGGACAAATTATTCTTCCCCCCTACACTTGTAATCTCTACTGGGAGTATTCCACCCAGTTCTAGGCTGCCCAGCAGAAGAAATACATTAGTAGAAGGCAGTAAATCCAGTAGCGTGCTAACAAGTCGGTTGAGGACTGAAGCACATGGCAGACAAGGAGAGACGGAGAGAACAGGATTTGGTCAACATGGAGAGGGTAATGTTAAAGAGAATGTTATTGCTATGTACAACTACCTAATGGACAACAGAGAGAAGACAGAGCTGGACTCAGAGGAGCACAGATGAAGGACAGAAGGTAACAGACCCAATACAGGAAATTCCAGTTAGATGCCACAGAAAATGTTTTCACTATGAGGATGGTCAAACATTGGACCAGGTTGCTCAAAGAGGTTGTAGAATTCCTGTCCTTGGAGGTATTCAAAACTTGACTGAACAGTCTCTGAGCTATCTGAGCTGATTGGACTTGCTTTGAGCAGAGAGTTAGATTCAACCTCCAGAGGTCTCTTCCTGCCTAAATTATTCAATGATTCTATGATTCCATGAGATGTTCAATTATTTCTACTTAGTTGGTCTAATGAGCAACTTCCTTTTTGGGGCCCCAGTTTAGTAGAACTCTCAAAGAAATCTGTCTAAAGGGACCTGAGTTATTTTAAAACTATTGTCCAAATAGAGTACATATGAAAATCAGGTCTTAAGATATGTTTTGGGAAATTCACAAATGATGACAAAGATGCCATTCTACCTCAAAAAAAATGAGGTGTTGTGCATATCCTTTCATTAATATTTACGTGTGGCTAAAATATTGGAAGCCATATAAGCATTTCAATAGTAAACTATTCAAATGTATGTAAAACTGCACACTTAAACTTGGTTCTTGGCAATTACTTTCAATATCATTGCAGATATCAGAAATACTTTCCAGTCAACTTTCTACCTCTGACATAGATAGACGTTTTGCTGATATGATTGACCTCCAGGCCCTCTTAATGCAGCTGGATGGTGAAAAAACAATTTCATTCTTTGCCTTGTAGGGCAAAGCTTAAACTGATAAAAATCTCTACAATTACAGGATTCATCAGAAATAAAGTCTACACAAAAATTCAACAATGGATTGCACTTAAAAAAGATACAGATTAGTAAATTGATTCACTCTGCAAAGTTATTTGTTCAAAACCCTTCTTTCTTAAGTAATACTTAACATTTTACTGTATTTGGTTTTGAAGTGTATCATGAAGCACTTGGATTTCTTCTCTGTAGACAAGCAGTGCTTGGGCCCAACTTAGCCTGGTGCAAATGAATACTTTGACTCATGTAAGGAGATTTACATCACTATATCAGTCAGTGGAAAATGAAGAGTACCTGTGCTATTCATGATCCTTTTCTATTAACTACAGAATTTCCAAAAGATGTCAGAGGTTTAGAATTCTTTTTTTCTTATTTTCTATAATATCATTAGTGTCTTGAATGAAAATATAATCTGCTTTCTGCATTACTTAGCTCATATTTGGTGTCCATATGAACGCATCTGGTAATCACATGAGAATAATTATATAAGCCCTGGTCATTTCTGCAGGGAAAAAAATGTTTGGAATATTTACTTCACTCTTCTTCTTTATGTGAGCATGTTTATACCACCCTCAGAGAGCCTTCAAATCATTTAGCTTTCTATGTTTCAGAACTAGTCCATGCTAATCACACACTCTCCCAATGTAATAACTGTGGATTTACAAAAGAGCTATCATGCTTTGCTTCATTGGTTATTTCACAACAGCATCCCTCTCTAGACAAGCATTATGATTTTACCAGCTTTTCATTTTTGAGTAGCAACCAATAGGCTTTGAGGTAATTATTCAATAATATGTTTCCTCTGCACAATTTGATGTGACCAAGATTCCTCTGAGCATCTTCTTTTAGTCAAAAATTCTAATTCTTAATAACATCAGACTGGAGTTATTGTTAGTAGTATTTACAATGGCTTTGATTCCCAAAGGTACTGTAAATACTAAAAAAATTGATTAACATAGTTTTGTTCCAAGAATGGTAAGATGTGAAAGAAAATCAGGTTCACAGCTGATTACCATTTGAATCTAGTCAATAATAGATCTTTCTGTAACATGACCGTGTATGGCAGATATAAATTGCAATATTGGCAACATTTCTATTTAGCATCCTGATGTTAAAAATTATTTAGTAGAACATAATGATTGAAGTACAATACAAGAATTCAAGAACATTTAATACCAGTGTTCTCAAAAGGGCATATTTTAGAAATTTTGATCATACTGCAATCTGCTCAAAGCTGTTAAAGTATGGATAATTTCGTTCAATTTTCCAGTAGGTTTCTGCCTTGAATAAGTAAATAGTGGGTAATGGTTTGTGTCAAAGTCCTTGTAACACTCCATTAAACATAAAGCATGACAATCTGATCAGATGTCTCTTTTATAGTCAGAAACTGACTTGTGACTTTGGGAGTTACTCAGCTGCATCAGGTCACATCAGAAGTCTAGTCTTTTCATCTTCTAAAAATCCCTTATGGCTTTACATCTGACAAATTTTGAATCGTAGCATCATGACCTCACTTTTAAAACTGCATTTGATATAGCTCAAGCACTGTTACTGAATGGAAAGTAGAACTGGGGGACTGTATAAAAGGAAACCTTGTCTTTTTTTAATGCTTTAGATTTAAATCATATTGTATTTAAGTATTTCATTTACATGAGAAGAAATTAGACTTAAGAACTGTCAAGAGCCTAGCTTAAAATATACACAAAACCAAGGGAGTCCAGAGTTAGAAGAGAATCATTTGTCTATTCAAACATTAGTATTTCATGAAGATAAAGTTTAAAGACAAACAAGCCCTCATTTAAATAACTTAAAATAGAGATTCTGTATAAATATAGAAGCAGAGATTCTCTGTGTTGTGCACAGATATCAGTAGAGTCTGTCTATGTAAAATCTTTGTAATGTTGTACATTTAATATAACATTCAAAATCTGAAACATCATGACTCCCCACCTGAAACAGTCATATACCTTTCAGAAACTATTTGCCCATTTCTTTCTTTCCTGCAGGGTAATCTCACTTGTCTGAAGTTCCAAAGAAAAGGAAAGGTTAGGACATGGTAAGTGAGGGAAAGAGTAAAGACTCAAAGGATAGAAGGCAGGAGAACATCAAGGAAAGGTGGAGAAAAAACCAGCTTGTTCCCAACGTTCAGCAGAGCAGGAGATTAATGGAACCTCTTTAATGGCCAAGGACCAGTCCCAGAGAACTGTGAAGAAACCCACTGGCAAAGACAAGTGCAATAAAACATACACTTTATGCCTTCAAATCCATGGCTTTGCACCTTTGGCATGATGAAGCTTTACAGTTTGTAGCCAAACCTTTGCTTTTTCCCTGGGACGGGGAGGGACTTAAACCATGCCCCGTTCCTGGCTAATATTATAGAAGACATGGTCTATCATTCCTGGAACACTGGAACTATGAAAACAATTTGATAGTATTATAAACAGCATTTCTACAAGCCTATTAACATTTTAGATGTCTAATACAAGAATATATGACTGCTCTATGTCAGCTCATCTAATAAAGTATGTCAACTCTCATGCAAAGCCATTCCTTCTCACATTCTTGGAACAGTGCAGCTACAGAAGCAGAAAATGAAGAATACGGAAAAGAGGTGATGTCTAGCTACTGGCATAATCTTACAGTGCATTACATGACAGCCTTTCTGTAAAGAAAAACCCTGATTCTAGTATCAGTTTTACACAGGGGTTTATTTGTATGGACTTGTTAGTGAAATCACACTTAATTTCCTATAATTACCTACGTTGACAATGGATTTTTTGGGCAACATTCTCAAAAGGGTTTGTTGCTGAAGTATTATATTTAGTGTCATCACTGCTACCTTTCTGCAATGGTAAGTATAGATTATATTTTGAAACTGTGTTTAATTTGAATCTATAATTTGCAAGTGGTTTCCAAGTTATTCTGTCTTATTCCATCAAGTCTGTATTTCTGGAACACCCATCTACAGAAGTGTGCTTTCCCTTACCTCTGCCTCATGCAGCTGGAGGTACCATACAAAACAGAGCATTGGTATAGAACAAGAACGCTTTTTAATCAATTAGAAAGAATAATAATACCCCTAGTTAATCCAAATTAGCTTCTTAAATCCCTTCCATAGAATAAGAACCATTAGTGATATTAAAGTTCACTAAGCAAAACACTACCTTACTTCTTGGTAGAATGGGAAAATTTAGTTAAAACATGGTTCATGCTTCTGACAAGGGTCTGATATGAACTAAAAAATTAAAGGAAGTTTAGTCTAAATTAGAGCTTTTTAAAACATCCACAAAATAATAACCTATTGTTCTCATGGGATTTCAAACTCTTATGCTTAATATCCAATAGATTGCAAAGCCAAACTCTAGACCAAATATTTGGTGTAACTTGAGTTTTGCCCATTATCCTTTCTTTTTTCTGGCTAAAAAAAATCTTGATGTAATTGTACCCTGGAGAAAAACAGTTTCTTACAAAGCACAAAGCCAGGTGCAGGAGAGCTTTTATTACAAACAAACATCCTTAAACTGAGGCCTGTAACCTGTTTAGGACTGTTTAGGACCAATCCAGTCATAAAATAGATACCAAAACACTGAAATATCTAGTATGTTTAATATTCAATGAATTGTTCTAATGAGTATCAAGAAAGAGATTTTATATAATTCTCAACAGACTTTTTGTTAGTAAAGCCATTAAGAAAGTATAGAGAAGCAAAAAAAAAAAAAGGGGACAATAACATTTTACAGTACAGACATAAAATATTTATGAATCTTTTGGGACAAACATTTTCTATATGAAATAGCACAATTAACTTTTAGGCAATAGGTTTTCTTATTACCACCATACTGTGAGGGGAGTTGTCTTAGAAAGTTTATTTACATTTTGTTTAGCAAAGGAAGAAATATACATATTTTTTCCCCCAGAATTCAGCATACTTCTTGAATTAAACCAATATAAATGCAAACAGGAATGAAGAAAAGGTCTGAAAAAGGAAATTCTAAACACTTAAGGGATTTAATACTCATTTCATGATAAAAACAGTCTTTGACCCCTCTCTAGAAGTAAGCGTGATAGCTGCCCCATGGCATAGTCCTCATTATGTTCCATGATGGCCCACTTGCACAGGAATGAATTTCATCTGTTATACCTTGAAATCAAGAAGGAAGTTCATGAACCATGCACTCATCTTCATGACCTTCATTCATCATGGTAAGATGGTGAGAAGACAAAATATGTGTTAATTCACAAAAAAATCTGGCTTAGTCAAATAGTCACAGAAAATTAACAACTAAGTTTCATTATTAACAATTTTCTTAGCAGTTAAATTTTCTTTCCATTGTCAGCTTTTAGGCCTTTACCATAAACTGACATTCTTTTCCCATGGCCCTGTCATGTGTTCAACATTCTTCTTACTCTCCCTGTATGTTTAAATGCATTCACTACAGGCCATAATAACATTTGGGTTTAACAAAACTGTTGTATTGGATGTAAGTGGCAAGGTTTTGATAGTGGGGGCTGGAGAGGTGGCTTCTGTAAGAAGACAGCAGTCGGACAGAGACAGCTTCAGCCAGCTTCAAGATGGACCCACCACTGACTAAAACTGAGCCCATGATAACATATTTAAGAAAAGGTAAAAAATGGTATGCGGCAGCTGTGAGAGGAGCGACAAAAATGTGGGAGAAACAGCCCTACAGACACCAAGGTCTGTGAGAAGGAGGAGGAAGAGGTACTCCAGGCACCAGAGCAGAAATTCCCCTGCAGCCCATGGGAAGACCGTGGTGAAGCAAGTTGTCCCCCTGCAGCCCATGGAGGACCACAGTGGAGCAGATATCAACACTGAGGCCTGTGCAAGATCCCACCCCGGAGCAGGTGGATGTGCCCTGAAGGAAGCTGCAGCCCGTGGATAGCCCATGCAGGAGCAGGCTCATGGCCTGTGGAGAGAAGCCCATGTAGGAGCAGGTTTTCTGACAGGACCTGTGACCCCATGGGGGACCCACATTGTAGCAGTCCGTTCCTGAAGAACTGTACCCCGTGGAAAGGACCCATGCTGGAGCAGTTCTTGAAGAACTGCAGCCCATGGAAAAGACCCACACTGGAGAACTCTGTGAAGGACTGTATCCTATGGGAGGAACCCCACACTGGAACAGAGGAAGAGCATGAGGAGGAGGAGTAGCAGAGATGAAGTGTTATGAACTGACCACAGCCCCCCTTTCCTCATCTCCCTGCACCACTTGGGGGGAGGAGGTAGAAGAGTTAGGAGTGAAGATGAACCTGGGAGGAAGAAGGGGGTGGTGGGAAGGTGTTTTTAGTTTTGTCCTTATTTCTAACTATCCTCATCTGTTATTAATTGGTAATAAATGAAATCAATTTCCCCAAGTCAAGCCTGTTTTGCCGTGAGAGTAACTGGTGAGTGATCTCCCTGTCCTTGTCTCAACCCATGACCTTATTCATTGTATTTTCTTCTCTCATCCTGCTGAGGAGGGGGCATGAGAGAGTGACTGGGTGGGCGTCTGGAGGCCAGTTAAGGTTAACACATCACAGTCCTTTGTGGTTCCCAATGTTGGCCAACCAGAGCCAATACAACTGTGTAAATAAAAGATAAGCAATTTCATGGGGCTGGATTACCTAAAGTTCATTGATAACTAGTACAATGAGCAATTTCTAGTCACAGCAGAAGATTTCACACAAGTGATAAATGCGTAAGTGGAGTAGTGTCAATGGAGAGCTCACTTATAAAAGCTTGGCGCATCCCATTGTGAATCAGAATAGACATAGGAGGCCATTCTGCACAGAAGACCCTCCTCTTGAATGCTGATGAAAGGCCTTCATGCAGAAGAGTTTCTACACATGAAGAAAAATTAAATTCTAGCGTATTTGGCTTATCATGAAATTGTAAAAAATTTTGCTGCAGTCCTAGGACCTGCAGCAAAAGGCATTTGAGAATCACCTGCCAGACCAGGGCAGATGGAAGAGTGCAGCAGCCAGGAGAAAGGAAGACCAAGGACATGGAAGCAGCATGGAGGCAGCAGTCATTATCTGGAAACCTGCTTCTGGAAGCTCTAGGGTGCTTGTGCGCTTGAAGCTGGAGAACAGCAATGTCTGAATATAGGCTGTAAAGAGGTCAGACCCTTCCTCTTTATGATTTTGTGATTTTTTTTCTTCCCACTCTCCAAGGCTTTCCTGTGGAGGAAAAAGGAAAGGGGGAGAGAAAGATAGGAGGGATTTGGCTCATACTGACCACATAATTAAAGGTCTATCATAACAGATACACACACACAAAGAAACAGTCCCTAAACTCAGTAAGGCATCAGCAGATGGAACACAAAAGTAAGGTGAAAAAGTCATGACCAACACACAGAGCCCTAGCAAAACTCCTTTGGAATAAGACTGATGTATACTATAAAGACTAAATCAAACCTGAGCCAAAAAGAGATTTTTTTTCCTGTGATTTAAAAACTAGCTGAAACATGTTCATGAAGGACATGTTTGCACACTTTCTTTATTATCTACTGATCTCCAAGGCTGGAGAGCACTAACTTAAAATTCACCATTCTAGTATATCCGCTTGCAGGGTTAGAGCAGATATATTCTATCTTTTATATTTGTTTTGAGGAAAGAATGATCATTTTTAGAATCATATCCCAGCTTAACAACTTAACTAATGATGCATAGAATTCAGTATAGCAATGTGTTTCTAAGTACCTAGACTTGGATAGGTTACTAAATCTGGTTGATTGTCAGGTTTTTTTAGTAATGCTATCTGGGTGTTTGCAGAAGAGAAAAAGTTCTGATCTACAAGATTCAATTTTCAATTTAATATCACATTTTAATACATGTAAGGCTGGCTCAGTCATGCTTTGCTCATAAACATCTTCAACTGTGTTAAAATAAAGAAAAAAGTAATATTAAAGTGACCTGAAATGACTGAATTATAGAAAGGAATAACACACACTCCAAAGCCAGTATATGAGCACCTCAAAATTTCCAAACAAAACCAATAATTTGTGTGCACCTCTGTCCCTTATCCGACAGAAAAAGTGTTTATCAGTTGAATATTCAATCATTAATTATGTGTATCACCGAATTTCTCTTCAATAATTGTTTACTGAGATTTATCTAGTATAGCAATTTAGTCTTTAGTTTACTGTTTGCTTCAATATTTATTTCATTTTGAATAATAATCAATAGAACAAAGCTGTTGGCTGAGACCATGTCCCATGCCAATAGCATGCAAAATTGTCTAGTAAATTAAAATAACCAACAAGAACTGTCAAGCTCCATAGTGTCATTTCACATTAATCTCTGTAAGAAAAGTCAGGCTTTATATTAATGACAACAATAGCTGCAATACATATTTTTCCTTTTCTTTTTCCTTAGCAAAATGTAAAAGTGACAGTACATGATCTGAAAATGTCTTTTGAGAGAAAGATAAAACAGCTTTATATTGCTTATTTGTGGTGTACTGTTAAGAGCAATACAGTAGCTAATGTACATACTCATTATATTGTCTAAGACACAAATGTGTGCTCAGTAGCAGGAAATCCCTGCCCAACTGATAAGAAAGGAGGACTACTCTGCACTATTCAAAAAAATTGTGAGGTTAAAATTGGATTATTATTCATCCTGCTTTAGTTTCAAAAAGTCTATTGTATTTTTAACCCTTAGAGAAATAATTCCAGGCAGATTTGACTTTTAGAATGACTAACCTTTTCTATATTTTAAGGAATAGTGACCCGTTTAAAAGTTTATTATTAGAAAAGAGGACAGTTATTTTATTTGCTCTGAAACACCTATTTCTGAACTATATGAAACAATTCTATACATACATATTAAAAATATGTATATAATGGAAAAATATTTTTATTAATCCTCTGGAAACAAACAGAACAAGTCAGTAAAGTTAATAAAGTCAGATCAATGATAAGTTCATATTAATGGGCTTTTAGGTTTGGGATATATTTCATTTAATGAAATTGCCACTATGATTGTCAGTAGTAAATGAATTATAAATAAAAGATATATTCCCAATGTGGCCTGGTGGTTGGAATTCAGCTCCAGGGGTCAGATCAAATTAACTTGATACTGTTATTTCAATATAAAGCAAGACTCTACAACACAAAATCACCACACACAAAGTGTGAAAAACCTTTGCTGTGTGCTAAAGAATGCCAGTAATCAGAAAGACAAGGGGCAGATTTATTTGCTGTCTTCAACAAAGCCAGAGAAATACCTGAAGTAATATAAATTAAACATCAAAACAGTTTATGAGCTGAAAGGAAGTTAAAGTGGGAGTATAAGTGTAAATCACACATGGAATTGTTGGTGGAATTAATGAAGTAGGGCAATTGCTTTTTTCAGTTATAACTTTTAAGGTTCCTCATTTTGCAGTTTGTACTGATTTAGAATCCACAGACAGAGTCAGAATGGAAGAAAGTTACTCTACAGGATTTCTTCTGAGTGCAGAATTGTCTAAGTTAAGTTGAACTTGACATTGGGTGTAGTCATTGTGGTTTTGGAAAGAATGTGTCATATAGAAGAAGAGATAAAATACAGGGTTTGGGATTTTTTTGTAGGTGTACAGGTGATAAAGCATATGGTTCCTCTTATTTGCAGAATTTTATCATTATAGAAGAATTTTTAGAATGGTCTGTAATCTAATCAGACAGAGTAACCAAGGTAAATGCTAAATGACAATTTTGTTCCCCACCTATATGACTAATTTTAAAATACTACTTGCTTTTGGAACAACATCTACAGCTACATGTACAACTACTAACTACTATGGAGGATTACAAAGAGTTTAAGCATGAGTTCTATAGGGCTACGTCATGTTAATAGCCACAAGGTAGTTCATGTTGGCTGAGTAATATGAGACTCTGTGGTCAGAAAGATTGAATCAGCAGGGACTTCTAAGATTAATACTGTCACATCACCCTTGGATCCAGCTACCCATCTATCCATCTGCCCATCCTAGAATAAAAGGATAGGAGCCTTTGGGGAAGCACTGCTACCTACTGCCCCTGAGTTACTTTTAGACCTTTTTTTCCACTCAAGTACCAGTGTTAAAGTTCAAAGTAACAGTTTTTAAAGTGCTGTGGCATACTAAAAGGCTTTTTCTTGCTAGGGTTCTTTCTGAAGTAGAAGTTCGCTTCAGTGAAGGTTCCTAGCCCACTTTCCTTTAAAAATACAGTGCATATAACCCAAAATCACTGACAAGGAACAATACATGAAAACACTATATTTAGTATGAAAAATAGCATTCATACTATGCTTCCTGCTCATGCTTTATAAATACCAGCAGAGGTGATTTTGAGGAGGAATGCTGGACAATAATCCAACACAACATGCCAACTTTACCTTAGATAGATCCAAGGTCCATTAAATGGTTCATAGGATTTGTGCTATGCTTTTTAAAGCATCCTGCTCCATTACAGGAGCTTCATGGAATCTGGGGAGTTTTGGCCTTAGGATCACACCCAGGAGCTGGTGTGTTCTGTGATCTCAGTAATGAGAAAGTTTCCACATAATTGCTGGATATTTTTCCTCACCTATTTTTACACAGTATTTTTACATAGGGCAACAAACTATGAGTTTCTGTATTTATCTGCCAATACATTTGGAAGGGTTTCCATGTTTTAAACAATACCTAAGTGTTATGCCCTGCTCCAGCTGAGAATAAAAGTAAGTACTGAGCTGGAAAGATGCATTTCTTAACACACTGTATCAACTTGTATGCATATGGACAAGTTTCCAGAACACCAGGGGACTGTATAGAGCCCTCATTTGCACTGTAATACTTTGGGTGCTGAAACAAGGTATAAAAGCAGTTTTATCATATGTAGGAACATATTCATGAAGTTTGGCCAGTGATACCTACAACATGAAATGTCATCTCCAGGCTTGCTTATGAAAAACAGGGATCTAGCAACAGCTAAGTGAGAAGGGTACTTGGTGCGGGAGCTAGAAGCTGTGACGAGTCGCTGCTTGTCAATAAACCAGCAATAAGCCTTCTGCCTCTGAAAAACAATCTAAGATGACTGCAAGGAGATAACAGGTATGAAATATCTCAGCTCCCTTGGCTGTTATCATTGACCTGAGCCTGCTTGCTAGAGCTTGAGTGAAGCCTGTGCCTGACCTAGCTGACACCTAAACATGTACCCACTCCTTGGTCAAACCCTGTGTCTTGCCATTGCCTTCCCGATCCACACTCAGTGCAGTCCAGGCTCCTTCCAATGACGCCATGTGCCGCTTGACTCCCACCTCACTTGTTCCCACTGGGGGGCTGGGGTGCCGGCTCTCATACTACTGTTACAGGACAAGCTGTGTTTTACATTCCTTTGTAATTTGTCTTGCACCTCACCCTCAGGTCATAAGGCTTGCATTATTTCTTACAAGAGAGAAAAATTTTGTTTGACCATACTCAAACTGGACTTCTGCATTGCAGTTTTCCCATCGCTGCAAAACAGACAGTCCCAGCTCTTACAGAGGACTCTGCTGAAAACTTCTCTCTGGCCCTCCATTAATTAAAATGAAACCCAAACAGGTTCTTTAAAACAAGCATTTTTTATATTCAGCCAAACACAAATAATACACACAGAACAGGGTTGAAATAACAAGTCTGCATGTGTTTTTTTCTAAATTTATTCTTTGCTTGCAAGCATGTGTCGGCTTCTCTTTGCCCAATTGCACCCAGATCTGTGTAGCAGCAGACACACCATGCTGCTGCACTCTCAGTGCCTTCCCTTTGGGACTGGGGAGCTGCATGCTTTTGGGGTTGTGAATAAGCCAGACAACCTGGGTGAGCACACCACAGAAACCAGTGCCAAAATAGAGACAGGAATGAACTAAGGTCCCACCCCTACCTACAAATACAAACATGTTATGTCACTCAGCTTCTTTTTGTTTCCACCTCCCTCTTTAGAAATCATCTTTAACTGTGAGGTATCCCTTCAGTCCCAAATTCTGTCCCCGGCCTCACTGCCCTAGAAAATACATCAGTAGTTTCATTACTGTAGATCAGATAGCATTATCCAAAGGTGGTCATCGACAAATCTCTGAAGGATTTTTGGTATGCTCTTTGGAAAAAATGGCTGTCATTCTTTTCCTGGTCTTTGTAATTGTTTCATTTCCTTTCATTTTCTCTATAGAAGTCTCTTTTGACTTAACTCCATACCACCTACAGAATAGTATGAAATAGGTAAATTAGTAAGCATATTATATTTATACAATACAGTACTGATATATCCTTCATTTCCCACATCTTCTGCACCTTAGTGAAATAGCTGAGCAGATCTATTTTATAACTATCCTAGAGAAGTTTGGTTACAGACTCCATTTTGGATGGTATGTTTGTTACATTTAAAAGTAGAATGTTTCTTGGAGCGCCTTCTTATCAACAATGCAGTTTTCATAAAATATCAGACATCAGCTTCAAAATGTCAGTTTCCCAGATCAAAGTTTCATATTCCATCCTATGACCTCATTGCCCCAAACCCTCCTTTCAATGAGTTTATGTTTCATTTCAAGCACATCTAATTGTAACTCAATGTCTCTAGGTAAAATGAGCCCACAGAATTCGTTGGCTCTGTCCTGATTTCTTCATTATCTCCCTTCTGTCAAGGGTCACATATTTGACAGTACTCTTCCCGAATACAGGGATGGATGGATGGATGGAAGGCTGGATGTTAAGTGTCTGAACTGCTTCTTTTGACTCTGTTTCCCCGAATTCAAGTACATGACATTGCACAACGCCCTCATCCCTACTTTCTCACTAACAATGTACAGTAGGTTATCTTTCATGGTCACAGAGCACTTATTCCAAGTTAACCAATGTACCTGATGCTTCCCCTGTGGAAATGGGTGGAGGTCCTGCTTGCTCTGAGTCATGTCAGCTTACCACACTGGGATTGTGACCTGAGGATAATGGCTTTCACTTTTGTCTGTAATGGAGGGAGAGGATGTTGACCTTCCCTCCCCTTGTGTTTCCCTATCATCTCGTGTATTTTCACTGATACCCTCAGCTGCATTCCTGCAGCCAGCTGTGAGAATAGGACCAGATTTCTGGCTCATGCATATAAGAGAACTTCCAAGCAAAATATCAAAATGTATGTCCTTTGATATCTTCACTGGCAGTATTCCTGACCTTTACTGGGTGTGCGTAGAAATGTGCTCTTCAGACAGCAGACACGGCTTCATGTTTGGAACTTTCAGCGGCATTTAATACCCTCCCAGCATCTGATATTTTATTTCCCTCTATGAGATCATACCAGAGTTCCAGCAGCCCCTGTGCCCCAACCCTCTTAAATGTCTGTCCCATGCACACTGCTTTGACATCCCCTTCATGCCAAGGTGTTTTTGAAACTCCCAACATGAAACATTAAAATAAGCAGTTGTTTGTAGTTGTTTAATGAGAAGGGTCACCTATCAAAAAATCATAGATCTTGGAAGAGCTAGCAGTGTACCTTTCTAGCAGAAGATGTATCACATGGTTAACTGTATTAACCTGAAACCCAAAAGCCATTCTGGCTGGGAATACAGTGGGTCACCTACCTGGTCCTCAAAACATGCTTCTAAACATCAGTTGGTAAATTCTTCCCAGTTAAAACTTCACATGAGTGTTTCTGTGCATGTTCTTCCCTTCATCTCCTTGCCTGTGCTTCTGGAGTAATTCACAAATGCTTTCTGACATGACCCTAATCTGTTCTCCTTCCTTGGGAATTTATGAGCCTCCTTTTCAGACTAATTCAATATCCCTTCAGTTTCAAACATGTTCTTTGTTAGGGCTCTCTGAGGCGAGCTTTACAAAGACGAAGAGGCACATATTTTATTTTAGTTCACTTCTAAGTGCTTAATTACCATGGAATAACCCATAAAAACTCAATCCATCAGTTTCAGTCCTTTTTGTCATCTCATATTTTGAACCCAAATTTACTTAAGCATGTGAAATTCTGGTACTGGTCCCATCACCTTAGCTGACCTGAACATCTGACTCTAATCTTGCTCTCAAATAAATCCAAAATTCATGAATGAGATTTCCTTGTATCCAAGACCATGGGATGCTGAGTGCAGTCAATGTGCTCTGAACATACTTATTGCTAAAACCAGGCAGCTGGACACAAAATATGGAAGACACATTGTTTTTCATTTAAATATGCTTCTTTTGTTATAGCCCCGCAGTTAAAACACTCTTCCAGTAAACAGAAGTGTGTTCACCATCCATTTCACCTTTTACATTTAATGTACTTTTTACTTTTAATGACCCAGGCTATAAAAAAAGGCTAGACTGAGGCCAGGTTCAACACTTCCTGTAAAAGCCATAGCACTGGTCATTCAGGCATGCAGAACTCAAAAGGATCAGATAGACAGAGGATGAGAATGAGACTGAGCAGCCTGTGAGAAGGGTATTCACAGAAGCTGGTGGAGGAAGAAAAGATGGACTTGAGATGTAATTCCAAAGGCAGTGCATGTTGAAGTAAACAAACATCAGGAAAAATACATCCACAGTCTTCCATTCCTTCAGCTCTGCCAATGCAATATCATGCAACATCTATAGGGGACCTACTGTAGCCCATTTGACATTATTCATTCCTGTAGCTTTTTGTTCCTCAACTACACCGATTCCTATTTGTTCTGTCTCTGCTTTGCTTGGTTGACAAGGCTCAGATACTCCAGCTTTTCCTTTTAGTCCTTCTCTGTGCAATTTCTTCTTTAAAAAAGTTTCAAACTCGTCTGAATACATTTTTAATAAGGGACCTTTCTGAAGTGAATAGATTATTCTGATATTCTTCCTGGCCATAGAAGCTTCATTTCCAAACTATTCATATGCCCGTAAGTTACATACCACATTCCCAAGAGAGCTGAGGAAACACTGGGTGTGGTTCACATGCAAGTCCAAGTTCACATTTCCTCAAGCCCCACCACTCCAGTGAAGAATGGATTTAGACTGGGCAAGGCCTCTGATGGGAAGACCAAATGCAGTACTGATGTCTTCTTCCTAATGCCTTCCTACTAGCCCAGTACTGCCACTGGTCTTATGCTGAATCCCAGCATGGAGTCACCCCTGAACTGCTCAGGAGCCTCAGGGCTTGGCTGTCTTGTAAAGTAACATCTTGATTCATTTCCCTTCAGTAACTTGTGCTGGAGAACTAAGTTTACCCGCATGAATATTCTTTTAAAAATATGACATATAGTTCTACACCTCATCAAAGGCATGAGTCTCTTGTTCAGCGTCTTTAGGCTCAAACACACTTTTCATATCTTTATCAACTGGGTAATTTTAGAGAGATGTGTATAATCATTTTTATTGCATGATCTTTCCCCTCTACTCCTCCTTTCCCAAGGAACATGACAACCTTTCCCCTGACTTTCTCTTTAGTAGACATTAATTTCAGTATTATTGTAACTCGTTGCAAAACGTCATTGTCAGAATCCTGCTACTGCAACCAATAGTCACAGGTGTAGTCAGCTGTATTTTAAACACCTTGATATATGGATCTAAGTTGGTGAATCTGCTTCCTTTGTCACTGTAAAAAGTGACGTCTTGCCATTTGAAGAGGCTCATATAAGAAATGGGTTGATGTCAAATAACAAAACCAGCATAAAAAGCAGAAAAGAAAAAAAAAAAACATATAAAAAAAATCAAAATGTAAACTACTTGTCAGCCATATAAAAAAGGCCTGGAGAAGA
>VYZW01041575.1:20511-43944 GCA_013401315.1 Balaeniceps rex
GAAAAAGCATCAGTGATGCATCAGGATCTATCTGGCAAGGCACTGTGAGGTTCTCAATCACTCACTCTCTGCAAAGTGACAGCTGTTGCAGTTCATGGTTTTTTCTACAGAAACTTCAATGCACTGAAAATGTCAGGTTACAGCAGCAGCAAGATCTCCATTTATTTATTCCAAACTGAATATAAGACAAAAGTCACAGCACAGAATTGACTGCCTCTGATACATTAGATGTGTTTCTCCCATTCCAAAATGCTATCAGTGCCTTTATTTCTTTTTTAAGTAATGCAGTAGCATCTCAATCAAGATCAGAATCACTGTGTGGGTCCCACAAACCTGTGCCAACCCGAAAAGTTTCCATCATGAATCAACCTGTGATGCCTCCCACTTTGGCTACAGCCAGTGCAGAAAGCTTTCTCTGGTGTGGTGTGACACAGTTACACCCAGCCTTCAGTGTTGTGCAGCCTGCTCTGTCCTCAGTGCCTGTCCCTCTCTCTCCCTGGGCTTCAGAGATAAGTTAAGATGTTCAGCTAAGTTAAGTTAAGTTAATAATGTTCAGCAAAAGGGTGAGGCAAACAATGAGAGGGACTGTAAAAAAGAGGCTGATGGTAGCTCAGGACAGGAAATGTCGTTACTTAGATTATTCTGGTCAGTGTTATCTGATTTTAAGCCATTTTAAGTTTTAGAAATAGCAATATATGCAGAAGCCTTTTTTCAATTTGTAATGGTAAATACAGAAACAGGAGGGTAGGCAGGGAGGACTGCTATTCACTACATCATGCTTAGTATATGCAGTGAATTTCCAGTTTTTTCCAGTGATGCCTCCCTGATAAATATGCGTTGAAAATGTGAAGCTTCTCTGTTTTCCCTTGAAGTGGTCCACTGTTACTTAGAGAACGCTTTTTGCTTTGCTTTTCATTAAGTGGCTGGTATTGCCCTTCCTTTTTCTTCAAAAAGTCGTCATAACAGTCTTTTGAAACAAGAGGTTTATCTCTCCCCCTCCCCCCAATTAATAATATTTTGCAGTGCCTTCATTTAGAGGCCAGAACAATTTTTTATATAGCCTCAAGGAGAGGGAGGAGAGAGTAAATCAACATTAATGATTCATTTGTAGCCAGCCCTTGGTATATGAGATTATACTCTAGGAGTGGATTTTTCTTTAAAATAACATATTTAAAGCTGCTACAACCCCTAAGGTGTTCATTGTATTCACATGTTTTGTATTCATCCAACTCCCAAATACGACCCACTAAGAAGAACTACTCAGCATTCTGATATTTTACCTTGTTTATGGTAGGTGGCTGAGAAAAGGAGTACTAATTTAAAGCAAGAGCATTATACTTACAAACAACAGCTCCTAAACATTTTCACCTTCTTTCTTAAGTTGAAGAGGTAGAGAGAGGAATTTGCACTGTCAAACTTACACAATCAATCACGAGTTGTTATATTCATCAAAAATCCAATTGAAAGAGAAGACCATGTTGCTGACACAGTGAGCCACCTCAAACAGCCCTTTCACAGGTTCAAAAAGATGTGGGATATGTCAGGAGTAGACGTTATGAATTCATCCCATCAGTCCATTGCGTAGTGCCTGCAGGATCAGGCTACAGCTGTCGTGCACACCCAGAGGCAGTATCAATTCAATTCTAGACTGTGCCTTGATAAGGATGCTGCTTGACATCCACAACTTAAGTCGAAATATTGCACTGGCAATTGTAATGTCAAATTTTGCTCTTGATGATGTCGACATGCCCTGTTGTTCCTACAGAAGTCTCCCCTACCTCACCTAACGGAACGGTTTAGGATACACTACAACAAAGCCTGAAATGGCTGTGATTTAAATAATCCTTTTTAATGAGCATTATTTGGGAATAGGATGAGCCTAATTCAAAG
This sequence comes from Balaeniceps rex, assembly GCA_013401315.1. Taxonomy (NCBI): domain Eukaryota; kingdom Metazoa; phylum Chordata; class Aves; order Pelecaniformes; family Balaenicipitidae; genus Balaeniceps; species Balaeniceps rex. Next base: position 22,402 of record VYZW01041575.1, read on the forward strand.
TGGAAAACTCCACAGAGAATGGGTTCAAATAATTTGCTTTTAATAAAACAACAAAATATAAATTAATTTGTAATGAAATAATGTAGAATACTTAGAAGAACAACTATTATTAGCCAGAAAGAGAAATTATAGGCAGATTGTCAACATTTTTTTCTCAACTAATACAGTTGAAAACATTTGATTCTATAAGTTCCTATGGTGTTTTCTTCGAATATTACATCCACGAAACTTGCTCCATTTGAAAACACTGAACACTTCAATATTTAATTCAATTTTCTTTCAGATAAGGCAATTAACTTCTGAAAACTTTGTCTTTTAAAAAGCTAAACTTTTTTCCAGATATTTTTGATGTATTTCACTTAATTAAAATCTTAGTTCTGGACAACAAAAAGTACCTATAGTTGACTACACTGCAAATTATTTATTTAAAACTTGTTTACAAAGTATGATTAAAGTCTTCCCTTCATAAGCAGAGGAAAGGATGTCACCTAAAAAAGAAGGAATAGAAAATGTCAACATAGTCATGGTGAATACAATTTGAAAATAATTGCAGTGTTAACTGGGTCGTATTTGTGTAATAGACATTTTCAACCATATTAATTATAAAGGATTTTGTCAGAGAATTCCAGAGTTTTACATTATTTTAAAATAGTAAGGATATTCTTCATATATGTGGTCATGTATTTGGAAAGAGAAAAGCTTTATCAGCAATTTTATATTTTTTTAAGAAAAGAGTATCTTATAGCTTTTTCACTTGAATCACTCTGGAATCTTAAATCCATTTATGAAATGACAAATAGAGTTGTACAGGAAGCATTAAGGATCACTGGCTAGTTCTGACACTGCATGAATTTTCATACAATTTGCAAAGGTGCGAGTCAATATAAAATGTTGTGAATTACTTCAATGAATCATGCAGTGTATCTCCTCTGAGAAAACAATGAGATTAAGTAGTTGGTACAAGAAGCAATTGGGAAATCCACTGAATATTCACTTCTTCACAAAGTCTTATGGTTCCTTTTGAATCTAAACAGCCACAGAGAGCAGACTGAGCATCCTTGTAATGTTTACTTAGCAAAATGCAACACTGGTGTGACAAAAATAAATAAATGAGGGAATACATTTCCAAAAACCTGAATCCACTAAATTTCCCATTTTTTCTAGAGTTGTAAGCAGAAGAAAAAGCATAAACAGTACCTTGTAAGGTAGGATTTTAGCATATCCCAACACACACAAAAGGATTATGTTTTGGACACAGGATAGGTGCCCAGACCTCTTTTCTGTATTGAACACAAGCTGCTTAGGCAAGGGTCCAGGTAGACCAGATCAGGCCAGGAAAAGCTTCCAGATAGCTTTGCTTTATTTACCTACTTAGGTTCTTTTCTACAGTTTGAAAGAAAAAAGTGCACAGGTATATTATACCTGTTTGATTAAATACCATGCCCCCACTCATTCATTGTAATGCAGAACAGTTTCTTCCACTGCAAAACCCCCAGAGGCAGCTGCAGTTTGTAGCTGCACACAGCTCTCTAGGTCAGCTAACATTCGTACCCACTTTTATAAGTACTGGTCGGTCAGGAGCAAAGCTCAGGCTTTCCAGATAAGATACTGTCGTTGCATTTTGTCTTGCGTGGGCATAAAAAGAAAGCCAGGATGACATATAACCTGGGCAAGATTTTCACACACAAATCAGCCAGAGTAGCCAAGCTTCTGTTAGAAACTAATAAACCCTCAAGCTACTCCAGCATCCCTCCAGCTACTTTGCTGACCTTTTCAGTGACCAAAACTCCCATCAGAGTTTTTCAAGAACTCAGACTCCTTGCAATCTGCCTATTTTAGCAAAGGGAAGAACTGAACAAGGAGATGGAAACACAAGCTAAAACTGAAGCTGGAGCAAAGGATGCAGTCCTAGTGAGCACGATGCACAGAGGAGAAGATGGGTTGAGCACGGTGAGGGCAGAGTAAGATTTCTACAAGCTGTTTATAACACACCACCTGCAAGACATGGATTGGTGAGACAATTCACATCAGCTGAACCCAGAAGTGGAATTCAGTGGCCTAAAAACAGGCACCTACCACAAAAGTAGATGTAAAGTACCCTGCCTGCTCTCCAGACGGGTTTGGGTCAGCTATAGGTCTTCTCTGCCACATCTTCCAGCCCCATGTGGATGTCTCGGGTATGCTACAGCATTAAACATCTGCATCTAGGCGACTGAATTCCCTGCCACATTTTGCAGTAATGTTTTAAATTAATTTGTTTTCCTAAGAACTTCTCATTTTGACATATTTTGTGAACATTTGAACATTTTGTTTTAAAAGACCATTGGAAAGTCTTGCTGGATATTTATTGTCCAAGGAAATTGTAAGATGCACTTTATTTTCAGAAACATAGCTGTTGGCTTCGTACAACTTTCTCATTTGAGCAGTTGATTCAAGTGGAAAAAAATACTAACTTTATCACAAGAATTGTGACTCCACCAGGAGAATTAGTGACACCATGAATGTATGTGACATCACTTGAATACTCCCTAGCTTTGCTGCTACAGCACCCAGGCTTTTAAAATAGCTTTCAAAAGCAGATTTTGATGAAGATGGGGACTACGTTCCCTTTACTTTCAGGTTTGAAAATGAAGCACATTAGAGAACAAGGGTGCAGAGACAAAGCTGTTGTTACTGGGTCATTAATGCAGAAAAACTTTTTTTTGTGATTGTTAAATATGGCATAGCAAACCCTAAGACTCCATGTGCTCTAGCCCTGCACACATACTCCTGTGCCATCTGTAACACCCACACACATCCTGTGCTATCTCTCCAGTATCCTACATCATACATCTCCTGGGGAAATCATACCTAGCAAGTCAGACATTCACCGTTAGGGAGACCGGGCTGCTCCAGTAACAGTGCTATGAGTCATGGCTTTCTCAGTGCCTGAATCATTTGAACAGCTGCAGCAATCAGAGACCAATACCACTCTTTGGGAATAGGTAGATTCCTGCTATTTCACAGTGCAGCTTTGTGTTTTTTCACTGTGCGCATCGCTTTGAGGGATATGCAGGAAAGGACAGATTGGCTCAGTGCACAGGTGATGTGTCTCGTATATTTGGCTTTTTCTAAAAGAAGTAGTATCCCATGAGAGTATGAAGGCCGAACTCTTGCTCTTCATCATTTACTATACCAGCTAGCTGAAGCCATTCCCAAAAATAGCATATCTAAACAGCCAGGTTAAGAAAGGATGGAATTAACAACCCAAGTGGATTTTTAAAACAATGCAGTAAGCCATATCTAAGTCTTGCCAAATAAGCACAATATCTCTGGTCCTGACAGCCCATTGTACATTTTACACTGGAAGTATTGGCCAGTCACCACAGTAAGAATGAGAAAAGCTGGAACATTGAAAACACATAAAAAATTATCTTAGGTCTGATTGACCTCCAGTCTAATGAAACAAAATGTTTTGGCAATCTATTCTTACAGATTAGCCAAGAGGTTCCCTGGCAGCTCAGATTTGCCCTGGCCCCTTTTGTCACCTAAACAACATCTCAGCAGCTCCAGGGTGTCAGCAGGTGGGATGCTTTTGAAAGGTACCAGTTGAAACTTATCAGGGAGCCCCAGGACATGCTGTCTAGCAGTTCAAGTGGATTAGATGTACAATACTAAGGTGTCTGACTGCAAGTTTTCAGTTACAATGAAACATTTTCTCCTTAAGATCAGTCACTCTCTGATATGTACATGCAGATACAAAAATACACGTAGAGTTATATGTATTTTATATATATACATAAATATAAAATAGATATACACGTATACATGAAAGACTGGTTTCCATTTTACAAACTATAAAACAACACATACATGGGCAAGCCTTGATTAAGAGCCTGAGTAGCACACTGGATTTATAAAGGTTTTTATGCAAAAAGCATGTTGAACTATCCCAAAGCAAATCCCTCTCCAAGCCAAACTGGCACTGATGTAATGTCAGCAGAGTCATTTGTATTATGCAAGAGCAAGAAGGAAACATGGCTCTCTAGGTTTCTTTGCCTGAGTAAAAAGAAGTAAGTATAGCAGATCTCAGATAATTCTGGTGAGTTTCTCTGCTGCTGCAGAGGGAGGAGAAAAAAGGTACATTGCATTCAAAACTGGTAGCTACCGCACGGTTTACCAAGATGTTTTTTGAGGTATCTTGCATGCCTATAGTTTTCTAGTTTTCTAGTTTTTTTTTCTAGTTTTCTAGTTTTATCTGCATTCTTATACTAGATGCAACAGATCCTGATGCCCACAATATTGTTTTTTACAGATTTTTATACACCATAATCACAGTTGTAACAACAGAACTACCATAACATGTTCAGCCCTTTAATGAAAATAGTTTCAAGGTTCATTCAGGGTTTCTCAGTGACCCGCTTAGTGGATGAGGGAAAGGCTGTAGATGTTGTCTACCTGGACCTTAATAAAGACTTTGACACTATCTCCTACAGCATTCTCCTGGAGAAACTGGCTGCCCATGGCCTGGACAGGCATACTCTGTGCTGGGTTAAAAACTGGCTGGGTGGCCGGGCCCAAAGGGTGGTGGTGAATGGAGTTAAATCCAGCTGGAGGCCGGTCACAAGTGGTGTTCCCCAGGGCTCAGTGTTGGGGCCAGTTCTGTTCAACATCTTTATCAATGATCTGGACGAGGGGATCGAGTGTACCCTCAGCAAGTTTGCAGATGACACTAAGCTGGGAGGAAGTGTTGATCTGCTTGAGGGTAGGAAGGCTCTACAGAGGGACCTGGACAGGCTGGACCAATGGGCTGTGACCAATTGTATGAGATTCAACAAGGCCAAGTGCCAGGTCCTGCACTTGGGCCACAACAACCCCATGCAATGCTACAGGCTTGGGGATGAGTGGCTGGAAAGCTGCTTGGCAGAGAGGGATCTAGGGGTGTTGATCAACAGCCGACTGAATATGAGCCAGCAGTGTGACCAGGCGGCCAGGAAGGCCAACGGCATCCTGGCTTGTATCAGGAATAGTGTGACCAGTAGGACCAGGGAAGTCATCCTTCCCCTGTACTCAGCACTGGTGAGGCCGCACCTCGAGTACTGTGTTCAGTTTTGGGCCCCTCAATGTCCAAGAAGGACATTGAGTTGCTGGAGTGTCCAGAGAAGGGCAACGAAGATGGTGAAGGGTCTAGAGCACAAGTGTTATGAGGAGCGGCTGAGGGATCTGGGGTTGTTTAGCCTAGAGAAGAGGAGGCTGAGGGGAGACCTTATTGCCCTCTACAACTACCTGAAAGGAGGTTGTAGCGAGGTGGATGTTGGTCTCTTCTCCCAAGTAGCAAGTGATAGGACAAGAGGCAATGGCCTCAAGTTGCTTTGGGGGAGGTTTAGGAAATATTAGGAAAAACTTCTTCACAGAGAGGGTTGTCAAACACTGGAACAGGCTGCCCAGGGAAGTGGTTGAGTCACCATCCCTGGAGGTATTTAAGAGACGGGTAGACGAGGTGCTTAGGGACATGGTTTAGTAGTGGACAGGTATGGTTGGACTCGATGATCTTAAAGGTCTTTTCCAACCAAAAGATGCTGTGATTCTGTGATTCTGTAAATAATACCAAGTGTTGCCATCTTTTATCAGCAAAATAACTTACAGGTAAAATTTAGCTGCGTGGCAGTAATAGAGCACCTGCCAGAAGCATCAGCCATCACTCAGCAAGCTTCCCCTTCTGCTTCACTTGCATCAGGCAATGATGCCCATTTTCCATCGGGTAAATGCAGCACTGTCAGATGAGTGGAGAAGAAAGAATGGAGGCACCGGCTCCCTCCTCATTTTGTCCCTCAGAGATAGAGCCACCTGTTACCTGCATGTTTGGAAGCATGCAGAACAAAGGTAAAATTTCAAGTGTTGGTGCCGTTGTCTCCCCTTAGTAGCAGAGACCTTGTCCAAGCTCCACAGCTGGGCTTGTCCTGGAGGGGCTGTGCCAGAGAAGCTGCTCAGGTGGTACCAGGCAGTCATGGGCTGCTATCACTAGCGTGAAGCTTCCCAATCTTTCCTTTTTGGCAGATGATGAATTTGCAACCCCTCCACCAACATGCTGCTCCAGGCAATCATTTATTTTGCTTGTGCCTAATGTTGGTCCTCCATAATCTTATGGATGGGATTCATCCCTGCTGCCTACTATGAGATAGCCTGGGGTCATACCCTCTATACGCAGCCTTGTTACTTCCATGGTGATGTGTACTGCATCTAAATTCAGCATCAAGATAATTGGGAGAGTATTTGGGAATTATAATAGAAATAAATCATGCTGTACACCCTGTTCTTTCTCCACTGGCTACAGCCAACAAACAAGATACCAGGCTTCTCAGAAGGAGAAAAAGAATATTCTCATCCCTTATTATTCAAGCGGTTTCATTTTCTATAATGTAATAAAAAATTAACTGGGCCAACAAAGCAACAAATTCATTAATGTGTAGCTTCATGGCTAGAAGTGAAATGACCATCCTAGAGTCACTTCATATACTGCAAAGTGCTCATTGTATATTTCACCCCAAATCTATTTTATGCAATTGCAAATAGAAGAAGACAACTCCATCCTGAAAGAAGCAGATGACACCCATCACGCCTTCTCCCTCTAGGCTAGCCTACGAGTGGGACAGAATCTTTTCTGAGAGGCCCACTATTCTTACAACTATACACTATGGTACCCATTCTAGACATTAAAAAAATATGTTTGGCATAATTGAGCTTTCCAGTATCCAAGTGCCCTTTAATAATCTGGGTCCATGTCATTTTCTTCTTCAAAAAACACGGTACAATTTAGTACGAAAAGACATTTTCTTCTTCACAGTCAAAAAAAGTCTTAAATCCACTTCAATTAATAGGAAAGCAGAAAAAATGTTAACATTGGCATTGTCTAACACTTGTTACAAAGCAGAGAGCAAAGATTTTTTTTCAAATTGTGATAACACAATACTGAGCCCGGTAGCCATATAATAATACTGTAAATATAAGATAATCGACAATCTGAGTAGAATGTAACCCCAGGATAATTATGCACTTCTCTATATCTTTAAAACAAAGCCTTATCCTCATATCTAAAAAGTGGAAGTTACATGGTAATTATTCTTTGAATTACTTCGTAACTGGTAGTATAATTATCAAGTAATCTGCATGAAAATAATTAGGTATTTACATAGTCTTTGCTACGTAATTACAGAGTAGTTGGCTGATTATGCAGCGTGTGCCTTGTAAGAGAAAGTGATACCAAAAAGACAAAAAAACCCTATAAAAATACTTGCCATTTCGAGTAAAATGAATTAAATCTGAAAAATAATTTCTCTGTATTTTGCGTGAATGTGTGTGTGTGTGTACACATATGTGCCTCTGTGTGCGCATAAGAAAGTGGAAAACAATAGAGATTCAAAAGGAGATAGAAGAGTGTACAAATCACGGCAGCAGTCAGTCAGTTTCCTGGGTGAAAGAAACTTGTAGAGTCAATCATTTTCCGAGTCATAAACTTCTCTCAGAAGACAATAAGAATTTCTTCCATAATTCACAACCACACTTGCCTCTCCACCTCACAAGCCCATCTGCATTCAGAGATGCTTAATAAGTTGGTAGAAACAATATCAGGATACAGTGATTGTTTAAAAACAATTAGTCTGGCTGACTTTTATTCTGATTAAGTGTCACCTGAAAAAATGAATTCACAGTATACTTTTTGTTTTAATTTTAAAGACATTATGAATTATCTCTTTTTTTTTTTTAAGAAAAAATATGCTAATAGCAATAGTTCGCTTTTGTTGTGAGCGAGGCAGCCCAATAATTGATTTTGATCCCTGTTATACATCTGCACCTTCTGCTCTGGCTGCATAGTTCTAGTCATATTCAATTATCAGATGCAGATCCTGCAACAATGGAGATTATTTCTTAAGTAGAAAGTCATTATTTGGTAATCATTTGCATTAAAATAGCAATACAGAGTGAATAGAATGTAAGTGCTCAAAACACTATATATATGTTCACAAAGTAAATTATAAATGGAGCGGAGCAAGAACATTCCTTGAATGTTACAGACAGCAAACAAGCACTACCAACAGAAATAATTTAAGAGTATTATTTCATATTTGTGTCTGTCTCATCAAAGGAAACAATCATTTTTTTTACACTTCTTCCTTATTAAATTGTTTTCTACTAGGTAGCTTTAAGCTCTGTTTTTCTAGGCCTACCCCATCTATGCCCATCAGTATTACGAAATCAATAAGAATTCTTTTCCTGTGGATTTTTAAGGCCACAGACCATTTATGATCATCTAGGTTGACCTTCTAGATAACAGAAACCAACTCATTCTTGTATCCAGTTCAAACTGATGTGTCAGAGAGCTCTTCTTTAGATGAGCAGGTGTTTTTCCTCTTTTGGTTGTTTGCTGGGTCTTTACTCAGTGAATTCCCCATTGTTCTCAAAATGAAATGGCCTAAATGAAATATTAAATAGAAAATTGAATAAGGATTTCTATCTACTTTTTCTTTTAACCCAGTGAATAATATAATCTGATGGGAACTATATAAACCAGTTTTTAAAATGAATGTATAAACCTCCCACTCATTTCATTGTTTTGAATGTCTGAATTATTCCCTAATGAAATACTCCAGCAAAAACACATGATTAAAGGTTCAGTGAATATCAAACCCATGTTTGATGCACCTCATATGTCTGGAATGAATTTTTCCTGCTGAAACAAGAATATGTTTCAAGCTGACTAAGTGTGAGAGTTCATGTTTCAGTGTTCAGCTTAATTTCCCGTAGAGGCTAAGGGCAACTAATAGGACTGACGCTCAAGTCATTTCTTATGCACAATAATATGGAATTTGAGTGTGACAGTATGCATCTATCTTTTTCAAAACTTACTTTGCATCAGAACCATGGTCTTTACATGGGTCAGAATCTCACCTACTATCTAATTTTTAGGAAAACAGGGAGAGAACAAAGGTCCAGATCTACTTACTTATTACTGTGCCCATTAAATTGATCAATTTAATGGGAGAGAGTTAACCAAATAGCTTGAAAGTTCTGCCCATAGCTATCAAATGCCTTATCTTACCAGTAGAAGTAAAATGGATTACTAGAATAATTAGCAGGCTTATATTTTCTGTATCAGTTGAACACTGATAACACACACTTACTTTAAGAAGCAAATTTCATTACAGATGTATGAAATGGATCTGAACATTATTACCTTGCTGTGTAATTAAAAAACTAAAGTTCACAGCAAATAGCAGTGTCTGTTAGGTTGTAGCTAAAAAAAATAAGGGCTTAGTTCAGAAAGACAGAAAAAAATAGAAAAAAAACATGGGTCAAATTGAGCTGAAGCATCTGTAGAGGGACTGAACTCAGTACCAAGTTTCACGTGTGAATGGGACACATCAACTCCTTTGCGCTACAAAGACTCCATTTTGCATAACTAACTGACTGTGATTAGAGCTTGCCCAAAATATAGGGAGGCTTTTTTTTACATTCCAGGGTGTCACCATGATGAACCCTAGAGAGAAGACCTATTAATGACAGCTACAAAGCTTTATAAAAGTGTTATTCAGAAGCTGTGGGAGCCTGAAAACAGACAAAACTTTGTCAAATAGATAAAAATCAGACTGTGAGTTAAATTAGCCTGTGACACCAAAGAGTTAACAATACCAACAAGAAAAAAAGATTCCAATTCACAGCATGATCAGTATTTTAAGCTCCAGACAGCCTTGAAATATGTTCGTACAAGTTTAAGCCATCAAGTTCCATTTCTGCTAGACAGGAGTTTTTAAGAGCTATTTCCACTTGATTCAATTGATTTACATGATAAACAGTGCCTGAGCTAGGACCAGCCACTGTCTCATTCTCCAGCCTACACTAGGGAACCCAAGGCCCTCAACGCCTACATATTTTTATTCCTTTGTGTTTCTTATTTTTAATTTACATTTCTCTGTTAATTTCTGAATTACTATGGTTAGTTAATAGAAGCCAGAGCTATTAACGGGTAGCAGGTTACGTAAGGCAAGTTCTTGCATGCTGCATAGCAGGTTAGATTGGCCTGTTACTCTCCAGGACAAGCCTGAATGGAGACTCCACAGGAACACAATTGGAGTTAAGAGCTCTGAATGCTCTTCTATGGCAAATGACAGTAGTTTGACCCTGCAGGACTCGTTTTCTCTTGCAGCAGTGTGATAAAACAAATGCCTCTCCAATTAGAGAAATTAGTGCTGCCTTGTCTCCTGTGTGTCTGTGTCTCAGTCCTAGGAGCCAAGTACTCTGCATCAGGTGCAGACACACCATGGATGGGGGCCAAGACCTTAAGGGGTCTAGCAGCCTTTTTCCCACCTGCCCTATATAGTTCACAAGCTCCCAAGAGATATGACAGCAGTTGCTGCCCAGCTGTGTGGCTTCCCTCCGATTTAGAAGGGGGCTGCACTGTCCTTTGAGGAGTCACACTTACTGCGACCAGATGATTTTGAGAAAAAGGGCTGTTTCAGCTTGACATGTAGACAAGACAGGCAGCTGCAATCTTTCATGCCCTCTATTTCAAAGGGGTGCTTCAAACCCTGAGAAAGTTTTCATCACCAAGGAATCTCTAAGAAGCTGTGAACTCACCTGGAAGCCTTTTCTTCAGTCAGGTCATCTAGAATGTCTCCCTCCTCCACCAGTCACTATTTTCACAAACTCTCTCAATCTCAGTTATCTCAGAGATTACATCTTTCCACCCAATCAGACAGCGGCCTGGAGAATTTCCATAGGAAATCAGCCTAAAGAGCACTAGAGTTGAATAGGCTTTTACTGGATGTGTCTGAGTAAATATGGTTCAAGTGGCTTCTGGAATGTAAGATCCTCCTCTGGATCAAGGCATAGTAATTGACTGCTTATCAGCAATCATTAGTACTGGCTCAGGTTTCATAACTACACTGCTCACCAGTTTTCACACTGAGTTTATATGCATTTATTTATGCTACACTTATGCATTAAGAAGCTCATCTAAAACCAAATATTGAAGCCAGGTGATTATTCTCTTTTTTTTTAAGTGCGATTCATTTATACACCTTCACAATGTATATTTTCAAATGCCAGCTAAGTCGTGTACAGGATGTTATAAGACATATTCAGTTTTGCTGTAAAACAAGGACGACTCCACTAAAGATCCATCCACTTAAGCCAAGAATTTCAACAGTCTCTAGTCTTTGGAATACTATATGTATCGCTAATCTCAAACCCCAGAATTAAATTAAAGAACAAGTTTCAGTTCTGTCTTTCACTTTTCCCAAAACCAGTTAGCACAGGTAAGTGAATGCAGTTGTCCTTTTTGGGCTCTCCTCCACCCACCCCACCCCACACTTGGTTATGGTCCTGGCCGCTGTGTCCTCCAATAGATATGTATATTCACAGTCATATAGTCGTCTTGGATAGCAAGAGGAGAAACTCAAGAAGCTTATCACACTCAGAAGACATCATCAATGTGATATACATGCTGTGCCTCAAAATTTAAAAATGACAAAAATGCTACAAAGTTCCCACTGCACTAGAAAATTATACTTTATCTAATGCTTCTTTTGCTTTTGTAAGAGAAATTCAGCAAACACAAAGTATTTTTGACAAATAATAATGAGTTGCATCTCCCTGCTAGGGTGCAACCAAGAACTACTGACTTTTTCCAGAGACCTACTTAATCTTCAGGAAAAATCATGTACCTTAACTATCATAGTTTAATTAAAATCATTCTCTGAAGTGCATTAAGCCAAAAAATGAGTTTAACAAGCATATCTAAGGCACTGAAACTGTGAAGCTGAACAAAGGAAAAAAGTCTAATGAACAACTAGGAGTGAATAAAGAAAATGACAGAAACGACTAATGTTCAGTCCAGGACAGGGTGTGATATTTAAAATAAACAAAAGTGCCACAAAAGAATTCCTACCTGCATGCATTTCCAATAGCTGACTCTGCTGATACTTGCTGGTTTTGTAAGCATTGGCTTTCTGAATTCACTGATAACACTGAGTTCGTAATTTTGCACAGAAGGGTGAGGTACAGGCATTTCCAGCCATATCCTTCAGATGACAGATTTATGCAGATATTGCATTTTATTGCAATCTTATGTTTATGATTTAGCTGAACAGTGTGCACTGCTATTATTATCATGTAACAGGCTGGCGGCTTTTCTTTAGTGAACTCACCCTGCTAACAGGTGTTGATCCTGCTGGGAGATGCAAAGTGAAGACTCACTACAGCAGATGGGGCTCCTGAACTCTGTCCTGCTTGTACCAGAGGTGGGAGAGCCTCTCTGGAAGACAAGCTCTGCACTGGGCTCTTCTCAGGGAAGCACATCCCAGCCAGGTCAGTCTGTGGAGAGTGGCTCACCTAGAATGTCTCTTATTTTGGTAATAATGCTTGAGAATAAAACAATTCACAAAAATTGAACATAGGTAAGCTGTCCTGAAGGAGGTTTAAAAAACTATTGTTTATATATTATATTCCAGATGCATTTGTATATACTTTCCCTCCATCAGAGGTCATGAATGTCAGGATTAGGCGTACCTGGCAAACCAGTATAAATCCACCATCTTTGGTTTTACTTTCTGTGCCTGTTACTCAAAAAGTCATTGTTTGCTGTTGTTTAGCTTTCAACCCACTAGCTTTGCTTTGTGTTACAAGTGCAGGGCAACTGGCTCTTGCAGTTTAATTTGAGAAATCCATTAGAATTTGTTTTTTCTTAGTAAGTCAGTGTCATTAGAATAACATACTTCAAACACTCTGCACACATGCCCTTCATATTTTGCCCTAATAGTTTATTTCTATGGCACAGCGACCTCCAATATTATGTCCAACAGTGAAGTATTTTGTAACAATACATACATATGAGACTAGACCTTGCGGACAAAAGATAGTTGTTCCAAACTACTAGTAATTCAGAGACAGTGACAAGTGCTAAACTACTGTGAGAATTCCTCCCTAATATTAAGATCATGAGTGGACTTTGACTATGCTTTCAAAAAAACTTTTGGTCCTTTTTTTAAAGGTCACAAGCTCTTCTGACAACATCCCTGAACTGGTCATTCCAGTATGTCCCACCTCTACCAAGATTATTATATTTTATTGCCTCCCTTCTTACAGATCCGTGTTTTCTCCAAAATTATCCACTCACTTTACTAAAATTATTCCATTAAACACATGAAAACTTGCAAAAAGCTTAAAAGAAACAAAACTAGAATAGAGGTAACACTAATTAAAAGGCATAAATCCCCAAGCACAGAGACAGAAGAGGTTATGCTAGTGTCTTCATCTAGTAGTAGTCTGAATCTTATTACCTTTGGTTTTTTGCTTTTTCTTTCCTTTTTCTTCTTTGTCTTCGCATACTGTTGTTTATTGAGCATCAAAAGTAGTTTGTAAGTTCCCAGCAGAGAGGAAAAAGGATCAGTCCCAAATTTGTCTTCGAGAAGCACAAGCAATATGCTAGAAACTTCACAAAAGCATCCTAAGCTACATGGAACAGACCAAAAAACTGCCAGGAGATCTGACTGGAGAGTCTTTGAAGCAGTTCAGCTTCTACGGATATTCATCAGTAAGCTTAGTCATACATCTTTTGTGGACTACATTAACTCGTTAAGAGTCTCCCATGTAGCCTAGGCACTGTCTTCACTTTACACTGGATTTTCTTAAACACGTAACAAATGGAGAGCCCTTACAAAAAAACCTAACACTGTTCCTGAAAACTTTTGGGGAAAAAATATAGCTCTTATGACTTTATTCTAAGCATTAAAGATATTTCAGAAATCTCTGCTTGTGTAGAACTGGCTGCAAAATAGACTATGGGTTTGTATTTGTTTGCTGCTGCTGTTGAATTTCAGTGAAATTTATGGCTGAAATTTAAGATTTGTAAAGCTTCAGCCACCTTAGACTGAAGGTCACTGTGTGAATATACATCTTTGTCGTGGTTTAGCCCCACTCGGCAACTAAGCACCACGCAGCCGCTCGCTCACCCTCCCCCTCCCCGGTGGGATGGGGGAGAGAATCGGAAGGGCAAGAGTAAGAAAACCCACGGGTTGAGATAAGAACAGTTTAATAATTGAAATAAAATAATAATAATAGTAATAATAATAATGATAATAATAATAATAATAATTGTAATGAAAAGGAGAACGAGAGAGACAAACAAAACCCAGGGAAAAGAAAACAAGTGATGCAACCGCTCACCACCCGCCGACCGACACCCAGCCAGTCCCCGAGCAGCGATCGCTGCCCCCCGGCTAACTCCCCTCGGTTATATACTGAGCATGACGTCATATGGTATGGAATAGCCCTTTGGTCGATTTGGATCAACTATCTTGGGCTGTGCCCCCTCCCAACTTCTTGTGCACCTGGCAGAGCATGGGAAGCTGAAAAAGAAAGTCCTTGACTAGTCTAAGCATTACTTAGCAACAACTAAAACATCAGTGTGTTATCAGCATTCTTCTCATACTAAATCCAAAACACAGCACTATGCTAGCTACTAGGAAGAAAAGTAACTCTAACTCAGCTGAAACCAGGACAATCTTTAAACTGCAAGCTCCTGTAATAGTTCTGCTTGTGCAAATGTACAGTACAGACCCAAGGAAAAGCAACATCACTGAGTGGTATGTCCGCACAAATGTATTGATTTGCGGCCAGTGTTCCGACAACATGAAGGTGAAGTACAGTACTAGGATTTGTGCTGACAGCTTTGTTTAACTCAAATTGTGAAAAACCAATGTTATTGCTAAGGAGCGACCATGGCCCTTCTTGTAAGGGTTCATAAAAGAGAACAGGGTCTAAAACAGAGCGCGAGTGCTTCTCTGATCTGCTCATTTTCCCATGTGTGAACTGGGGACAGTATTATTACATCTTCTTGCTATTCATTGTAAGCAAAGCAAAAAATGTGAAGTTGATAAATCATGAGCTGCTCTAAATGTCTCTTTTTTGCAACTGGGTTGGGTTTACTAGGACAATGCACATACACAGGAGACGGTCCAGCAGGAAAACAGTGAAGATTTTTTTAGCTGTGTACGCTCTTCTTTCTGTCACTGACCAATTGCTGTCACCACAGTGTTATCCCTTATTGCACTGATGTATTATATGCTGAAAAAGATATTGTAGTATTCTGTCAATACAGCACATTCCTTCAAGCTCAGTGTATTGCTTTGGTAAATAAAGTACATAAAGCCTCACCCCTTTTCCATTTGTGCTCATATAGATTTTTATCGATTCCTCAGAATTTCCAATAGTACTTCATTGCAGTCACACAACCTACAATACATAATTTGAGATAAAAAATTAAAATTGAAACTAAAAAAATCTTGAGTAACATTCTTATCACCTACAAATTAATTAAACCTTTTTTTAAGCTTTAGTGAATTACTTTATGACAAACCAGACTGTTTAGCATGCATGTGAGTTACTTTATCAGAGTCCTCAGAGTAAAACTCATTTTATTTTGCATTAAAAAAACCAAAGCAGATCATACACAGCTCTTCATGCAAAATACGTCACGCTTTCTTAAGCAAAAAAAAGAAGGTGATTACAAACTATGCCATTGCCAGGAAAAAAAACCAAAACAAACCCAAAAAAAACCTTGTAAGTTCTGCAGTTTTTTAGAATTCAGTGTACATGAATATTCTGGCTCTACGGTAAGTTTTTTCAAACTCACTAACCCATCTGAATGGTTTAGACTCTGTAAAGCCCAAAGACTTTCCACTGAGGGAAGGACTGCAGAACAAGGACTCAAAGATTCCACAGGACAACGCTTAAAAATTTGTAAGGGCTAAAGGTTAAAAAAGAAAGGTATAAAGATGGCAATACTTAAAATACTTAACAATTTAACCGAGAGCCATCACACCATAAACAGAGTATTCCGGGCAATACGTAACACTCCAAAGACACTTGTAATGCCAGTCAATTCTGGCCACAAAATATCTTCTTAGATCTGAGAGTCAAAAAGACCTCCCAGTCATAGACTATATTGCTACAGTCACCCTTCGGTTTGGTGAATAACTGTAGTTATCAGCTGGATAACCCATTTGCAGCCTGGTGGAGGCCTTGGCCTGGGCAAACAGAAAGACTGGCTCTACGACTGAAGGAAAGGCTTCAGAGACCAAAAAAGCAACAGGATTCTTGGGACAAGAAGTAAAACAAACAAAACAACAGAGGCAGGAATGAGATCAAAAGGTCTAAACAGAAGTACAAGATGAGACAAGAACAGACGTCTGGACAGCAGCCACATTTCTGCAAAACATTTCTTAGCAGACAGTAGAGACTCTACCCAGATTTGTATGATTAAGTCAGTGTCACAGCTGCAGAGTCAGACCCAGAATAAACGGGGGGTGGAGAGTTAGGGTGTGGGAGGCAGGGAGACAAAGAGATTGTGCCATGTTGTGTGATATAGTTGTAGGCAGCCAGATGTACAATCCATTCGATTCAAGAAAGAGCTGCAGGCATTTGTCAAAGCGACACCTCCCCCACAGAGCTTCCTCCTATCTGGCTGACGGATGGCTTCAGAGTTGCCAAACGTATTTGTTCATCAGTAGAAGAGCAGCACCAAAAGCCATCCCTTATTAACCTCCTCAAACGATTTGATCAAAACCCATTTCCAAAAGCATGTGGGATAGAATAATCTGGACCACAAATCATTTTTCTTCCCAGATATCCAATCTTCCTTTTGTCCATCACTTTAGTATCAGAGCACCAGACTTCCTAACTAAATCTGAATAACCTGAATAAAACCAAATTCTGAGGTGTCTGGGCAAAATATTTTAATTTCTCAGAATCAGCAGAAATGCGGTGTGTGAAGCTTGCTTTAATGTTAGAGAAGGCAGTGGAACAAGCTCCTTCTTTCCTGATCTACAAGGGAAAATTTCATCTTCTAGTTTATTACAACTTCTCTGTGGCTGTTACCATGGAGAATTAAGAGAATAATTTCACAACATCATTCCCACACAGATACCCAGAGAGTCAAAAAGATAATGAACAAAAACTCTAACACTAACACTGAATATCTGACAAATCATACTGGTTACCAGACATATCATACATAAGACCTATACATGGACTGCCTTTGTATATTTGACCCTGATGTTTAAATGATGTTGATAAAAACAGAATAGTTTAAGGTGGTCAAGATAACAAATCCAAAACGTTTGTATCCTTCCTGGGAATCAAGTTAAAGAGGGTGTATAATCCACCAGACTATTTGATTCTTTTTCATTATTCTAAGAAGCAAAAAAGATAATTCCTACTTGTTCATTCTGAAAATAAGTAGACAAAATAAAGGTTTGACTCTAAGAATGTATCCCAAGAGGCATTTGGAGCCATTTTCCTTAAAAAGGACAATCATTCAAGGGATTATAGTTCATCACTTCCCTAAGTCCTCCCACAGAGACGATATTCTTTCGGCTACCTCACGTGTTCCTGATCATTCATATTTGAAGCTTTAGTGCCATTGACTGCTCTCACTTTTTTGGGGATTAACCTGATTTCAATGAGGTGAGCTTGTGCTCTGCAAGTTTAGAGCACAGAGCCTGAAATGTATTTCAGGACCAGCATAACTTCAGTCCATAACTACACAATCCCGAAGTGTCACGGTGTTTTGTTTCACAGTGATTTCCACAGAGGGCAAGTTTTTAAAATAGGCATCACTAGGCAATGGGTCAGAAGTATGTTTATCTCCCTGAGTTGTTCAAGCTTTCCAAACAAGAGAAATTGATAATTTCAGCTGCTGAATGAGGCTTAGCCTCCTTGGAAGCTGAGCTATGAAAGCCTATCGACATGGGGTACGCTTTCAAAGAGTTACATGGGGGTTTAACTGTGTGTTTTTACTGTTCAAGAGCAAAGGCCTGCCTCCACATTTTCAATTGAGGAACATCTGGGTAAAAGTAAGAAGTAAACATGTATTCATACATACTTATACATATTTTTTTCTTTTCTTTTTTCCCTTTACATATTATGTCAGAATTTCTTCAGTTTACTTGAGTCATTCATATCCATTGGCTGCAGAGGAAGAAATTCTTTCTCAAGAAAGGGATCTGATCTGGATAGGTAATGTCTTGGGGGCATTCCCTACCAACTCCTAATTTTGTGAGTAATCTATAATTAAAATGACTGTTATTTAAGGTATCTTACAACACATTTCCACACATGCATGCCACATTGCCACAGACATATGCCAGGGGCCACATATTCCACGATTATAGATAGGCCCCTTCCACATACACCCTAATACTTTTTAAATGAGACTTCACATGAATATTTTTTTTTAGCTTTAGTTTGCTAAGAGAAAGTCTACTGTAAAACAAGAATGAGAGGGACTCCCATTACAGCAAAATTTTTATGTTAGTAAACTAAATCTAATTTATATTCCTTGTTCCTCGGCTTAGGTTACTGAAAATGTTCATGTAATCCTTGATAAACACAAATCTATTTTTACCCAACTTTTAGAATCTGGAACGCAAAGCTGGCACTTACATCAAGATCTGGAAGCCTTACTAAATGACTTGTTTATGTTGAAAAGCTTTCTACACTCTTACATATTAAACTTCTGGATACTCTGTAACCTTTTTTATTAGAAGTGTACATTGTTTATGTGGGAGATCAAAAGCCTTTCAAAAATGTGTTCTCGTGTTTATCCACATGATTAGTCCTCCTGATTCCAGCAGAGAATTGGAGTTTAGTTATATTTTAGAGCCAACCTTTAGGAATTTACATCCTCTACAACTCTTAGCCAAAACATTTCATATCTGTAATCATTAAATGTATTCTGTGGGATAAGAATTTCCAGATCAAGTTTTCCATTCTGGCTTTCCTTTAATGAATTCAGGCTTCTAAACCATATTTGTGTATGTATTCAATGCATACACCTAACAACAACAACAAATACTTAGAAAAAAAAATTGGAAAAGCCTTCTTATTAAATATTTGACTGACTGCTCAGCCAGATCAATTAGCTGGGCAAAATACATATATTAAAAAAATAAAAAAATTTTTAAAAAAGCAAAACAGAAGACAGAAAACCCACCAAACTCAAAGAAACTCTAAAATTACTGTAAAATCTAAAAAAAAGTTCATTTACAACAAAATTAGTAGCTCTACTAAGGCAGTGTTCTTCACACAAGGTGAAGATAGGTCACTAGCATACATTCTTGTGAAGACTAGTGAGCAGTGTTATTTCAAAACAGATTTAAGAGAAATCAGAATATATCCCATAATATTTTAGTGTTTACCACAGTAACAGATGTTCCTACTCACAATCAGGCAGATTTGTAGCATAGGCTTTGAGTTACATCCAAGTCTGGGCCAGGAGGAATGCAAGGGTGTGCGTGTTGTTACCCCACCCTCTAGCCCACAACTTCCTCAGGAAAAAAAAATACTCAAAAAACCCCCTTGTGTTATGGTTAAAAGAGAGAGACACATTTTGTATGAGTAAATACATTCTCCGTTTGTTGTGTTCATCTGCTTAACCATTCTTTTATTAATTGAAATGTTGGCAAGGAAATTCTGTGTTTCTCCCCTTCTCCTAGATAACAAGACTATCTAGAAATAAAAGCCTGTGAGAGCTGTTATTACCCATGTTCAAATAAGCATTAAGGTATATCTTCAAATGGTTGGCTTTATAGGCGCAGAGTGCTAAAAACAGTAAGGGTTCAGATAGTACTGCAGTTTAGAAAAGTTTCTGAACTTCATTTCAGCTGTGATAACAATCTTTGTGTGTTCTTTATCCACAGCAAGTATAAGGTAACCTTGAGTTAACCCAGGGTTGAAGAAAGTCAAGCTAAGTTAAACTACTTTGCTTTTCTCTCAGACTGAGCGTGCTCTTGAAAAGTCCATATGCAGTAACTCAGTCATGCTTTTGAGACCTAAGAACATACCCAAGGACTCTGATTATAATATTGCATCTTGCAAAACAATCGCTAAGGAATAAATTGAATAAAGAGGTAAGTTCTTCTTGGTATGCAAAACAAAATTTCAAAAATG
Source organism: Balaeniceps rex (assembly GCA_013401315.1). NCBI lineage: Eukaryota > Metazoa > Chordata > Aves > Pelecaniformes > Balaenicipitidae > Balaeniceps > Balaeniceps rex. The sequence continues at coordinate 42,385 of VYZW01041575.1, forward strand.
TGTTAACAAGATATTAGGCAACAAATATGAGTGGTGTATATGAGTTATTTATATTTAAAATGCCAAAGGGTGTCTATATGCAAGGGTGCTATATACTCTGACAGCAAATTAAAATTACGATCTGTGTAGGAATAGCATCACATCACAGTGTAATTAGTTTACCAGCCGGTGAGTCAGAATAGCAGATCCTATAATAACCCCTTACATAATTTCCATTGTAAGCAAAAGGCAGCAAACATGATCTGTTTTCTCTAAAGTGTATGAACACATCTTGTACGGTAAAAAAGAATGTAATGGCATGAATAGCATCTACCAGCTCTGAATAGGCATCAACGTCTGGTTATTTTAGATGCTGCTTGAACATAGAACAAAACCCATTGCTGACTCAAATGGCATGGAATCCGTAGGCCTTGCAAGACTGCAAAAACATATGTGTGCTCAAGCTAAGCAGAGGACCAGTGAGACAGCACCAGAGTTAACACACTCAAGACTAAGACCTATATTACAGTTCACTACCACATACATGTTTACATTCCTTTCTCTCAGTTTTGTTTCATCTCTCCCTTTCAGCTGATTAATTCAGCTTTATCAAGACTGGATTCTTGGCTCCACCACACACTGGAAAAGAAACCACTCCTTTTACAGTTCTGAGAAAGATTAAAATGTTTAGAGCAAGAGTATGAAATTAACAGGTTTTTAGCGTCAATTACTAATGGACTCTTGCCCTGAAGAAAATGATCAACTATGTTTCTGTTTCACATAGGATAATAAAACCCATAGTAAACCTGACCTCCTGAAGTTAGTTTATCTTGGATTATAATTTGAATCTTTAATGACTGAAGTAGTTAAAGGAAGTAACTATTACCTATTATTCACTTTATATGCTGAGTACACTTTGGAAAAATTCTTCACCACATGATTATGTATACCAAAATACAAAAATTATAGTTGGTGTTTCCATATGTTTCCATAATTATATTCAGTTTATTATCAAGCTTTCAAGTAGGGTTATACACTCTCCTCAAAATGGGGTTTGCTAGAGCTTATAAAAATAACTCCTTGTGAATTCAAGTTGGAGACACACTCAACCTTTGCTGATGCTAGTGCACAGCTTCATAAAAAGAGTCTAATGAGTGCTTAATTTATTTGATTTTAAGAGGATTAAAAGGAGAAATGCTTGCATGACTAAGTGCAATCACATTCCTCCACTGCTGCCCCAACACGATTGCTCCTTCCAAGAAACAACCTTGTACTTTGGGAATCATGGATACAGTCAGAATGTCTCTGACTTGTGGTTGTTTCGAATCAATGATAAATATATGAGGTTTTTTCAGCGAACTAGCTACTAAAGAAGGAAAAAGATATATGCCAAACCACCACTGAATCATGTCAACTAGTAAATCCCTAACTCCAAGGCTTCCATCTTAACTGGAAATAAAAAAATATTTGGGAATTATTGCACAAAAGTACATGTTAGGCTGCATGTATTTTGAGAGCAGGAGCGACAAGAGAAAGCATGTATGTGGGGTAGCAGTGAGGGAAATGAGAAGAGATGGGGCT